>MDKH01013874.1:0-21416 GCA_005239495.1 Nicotiana undulata | reverse complement strand
TTCAAGCCTAATTCTACTATGGACCTCCAAATCACATTCCGAACGCGCTCCTATGTCCAAAATCACCTAACGGAGCTATCAGAATTCAATTTCGAGGTTGTTTTCACACAAGTCGTCATCCGATCGACTTTTCTAACTTAAGCTCCTAATTAAGAGACTAAGTGTCTCAATTCACCCCAAAAACCAAAATGAATACTCCCGGCAAGACACAATAGCAGGAATAGATACGGGGGAAGAAGTTAATAGGGGATCGGGGCTCTAACTCTCAAAACGACCGGCCTAATCGTTACATCGGGAATATTCCCAAGTCCAAAATTACCATATGGACCTAACGAAACCATCAAAATTACGATCTAGGGTGAAGTGCATAAAAGTCAAACTTGGTCAACTCTTCAAACTTAAAGCTTCATCATGAAGTTTATTCTTCCAAATCAATTCCGAACAACCTAAAAACCAAAATAGACAATTCACACAAGTCATAATACATCATGCAGAGATACTTGGTCCCTCAAACTACCAAGCCTTGCAAATTCTCAAAATGATCGTCGGGTCATTATAAGGTCATTGGTTACAAACTAGGCTAGGAAGGGTTTAAGGCTTGGAAGGACTAGGTTCTTGGTTTCTGGTCTGAAGCATCTTCAACTTGTCTTGAAGAATGCTTCATTCTTCTCTTTATCCTTTGCAAGCTCAAACCTAAGAGCATCCCTCTCAGTTTCTACTTTACCCAGCCTGTTCTTCAGCCTCTCAATATCAGAATCCTTATCCTCACTCTACTGCTCCCACGCTCTCACTTTTCTATTCACAGACACTATCTTGGATGAACCATGTTCTTCGGGAGCAACAAGGACTTTATAGTAACAAGCAATCAAGGTGTTGGCCCCAAAGTCCTCTTTACTTGTGCTAACATCTCATTTCTTGAGGGGGTACTAGAAGTGAGAAAGCACATCAATGAGTATGAACCCATAGGGTATGACATGAGTGTTAATGCCAGAAAGTTTCTGTTTCACCCTATTTTTCACGAGTCAAAACAATATTCAACTTGTGGTTTCTCTATTGATGATAACAGAGAGTTGCCACCTAATATTTCAAGGTATACTAGGGTACCTATTTAATTTCTAAGGTCATTTCTTTATTAGTCTTCTAATCGGTGAGATTTTGGGTAAGGTTTCTTGTTCTTCTAAGGGGAAGGTGTTAGACACCCCTTAAAATCTACCCGAGGTAGCTCCATAGGACTTAGACTAGGCGTAAAGGATTAGTTGTTTATACTCTACTTTGTTTAAAGTATGTACATGATGTTTGTGTTTAAAACATGTGAGAAGGGGCTAATTTATAAAACTCTTTGTATTAAGAATGTAGTTATTTATGTAACTCTAATGAAATAAAAGTGTTGTAAGAAAATGAGTGTAAGATGTACCTCGGGTTTCAAATCTTAATTCTTAAGCTTTGAAGAAATCGTTTAAAAACCTTTTGCTGACCCGCAACACTTTGCTTAGAAAGACTCGATTTTTTTTAAATGGTCGGTTTTGGATTCCATTTCTAGTTTTGAAAAGAGAGATAGCTATTTTGGCTTCAAAGTCTTCATGAAATGTTAGTATAAAAACATAAGACATTAATAGGATAAGAAGCATATGACGGATTAAAATTAATTACTATTAATCTTAATGCTTCTTTCTAATCCTATGTCATTTAGGGCTTGCATAAGTTTCTTACATGATTCAAGAGGTAAAGTAAAATATTTAATCATATATTATAAGTGTATTGTCATATACATGTGAGAAATAAGAATAGTAGAATATAATAAAGCAAAAAAAGAGTGAGGAAGCACTCAGGTTTTAACCTGAAATGAGGTAGGCCCAGCAAACAACAACAGACTTCAGACTTCCCAAATGCACAGATACAAGATATGAGCATGAGTTCTTTGAGAACTCGCCAGGCCTAATTGTAATACATGTTCAAAAATAAAGAAAGAATGCCATTATATGTGTTAATCTATGCATACAATCATACATGAATAAATTGGTGAGGGTCTAAATAAAATATAACAATTAATAATAATCTGAATTATGAAAGTTATACTAATGTGGGGTCACATATGGTAAAGTAATTCACATTAAAAAAAAATTGTTGTCATTAAACACTAAACCTAAAGGGAGTAATAAATGCCAATAGGTTGGAGGCTAAGGGTAGGGTTCCATTTGAAAGTACAAGAGGGGGGATGAATTGTAGCCTTTTTAAATTTCTAGTCGACTACTCTTCAGATCTAGCCGACTTATGCGGAGACAGCCTGCACAGAACTGTTAGTCCTCTCGATTTAAACAAGTGTTAATCACAATAAACAGTATAATGGAACTTAGCAGCAACACTTTGGCTCAACCAAAGTGACATCATAACTTAAATACATCGTATCCACACCTCATGGCATAAATTTAGTGTAGAGAAATCCCATAATATACACAAAGTGACATAAAGATCCAATTAACTTAGGGCATGCTCACATAAGCAGTCATGGGTTCAATCAGGTGATTAATGAGCCTCTAAAAAATCATTAGTATCACAGAGACATGTCAAAGAGATAAAAGAGGTTTAAAGGTCATGAGCTAGTGTATCTAAACTAAGATAACAATATGATTTTACCGCTAAACATGCTCATACTTTGTTTAATTCTAGGTTATTGAGTGAACAATTATGAAACGCAAAATAACATTCAAGGAAGATTAGCATAACAATCATAGTAGTACTAATAGAACATTCAAATAGGTCTGAAACAAGATATTAGGAATATTTAAAAAGTTCTTTAGTTGTTTACAAAGTTAATAGTAGATACGAATCATCAAACGCTTATTAAGATCAACACATAATTCTAATTTCAATTACTCAAAGAAGTTCATGATCGTAGAATCTATTTAATAGTCATTAGTAAACACATAAAAAAGTCAAAATATGAATGCATTGTTAGTAACATCATTCAGCAATAGTTAGTAGAACAATTCATGTTGAGCAACTTAAACTAATAAAAGAAGAACAAGGGCATGATTTTATTGACCTCCTTCGGGGTAGCAAACCAATTGAGTGTTCAAATTAGCTGTTTAGGAAGACAAAAGCTTAAAATCTCAATCAGTAACAGACCCATAACCAGAAAGAGAGGAAAGAAGAGGTTGAGTAAAAACTAAAACTTCAATCAAAAATCCAAAACAACACTATATTGTGTATTAATTTCTCAGATATTAGGTGTAGTTGGTTTGTTCTTCATGCGAGCATTTAAGGCCTCTATTTACGGTGGTCGCTAAGCCTTAGGATTTCTGATTCAAAACATGGTAGTGGAGAGTGACAATGAACTGATCATATGAGAACCAACGAGTGAAACAAGAGAAGGCAGAGCTGAGAACAATGATAGTTTTACCTGAGATAGGACAACTGTCTATTGAAAGCAAAACCCAGCGGATAAAAGGCCCCAATGTCAAAAGGTTTCTATGCATGACCTCTGGACCAAGAATATTTATTATAAAAATAGAGATGTAGTCATGCATGCCATAAATTTGCAAGGAGAAATCAGACGAGCTGAAATTTCGTATTTTAGATATAGGGTATTCAAATTAGGGCTTTTGAATTTAATCAGTGAAAGAGGAAAGATTCAACAAGAATCACGGATGCAGTAGACGGTAAAGATGAATCTCTAGATGGATTCATGACCTTGCACGAATTCGTGCAAGGTCTTTGATTGATTTTAGATGTGTGGTTGAGAGAAAAGGGAGAAAAAGTGAAAAGGGGGGCAGACGGGCTTGTGGGACAGATGATTAAGGCTTGGGAGATAGGGGAGTTATCTCTAGGTTAAGCTTATGTAACGATCCGACCGGTCATTTTGATAATTTAAGCTCTGTCAGGTGGCGTAAGGTCATAAACAGCTTCTCATTTGTGTATATCGACTTGCGTGCATGGTTAGATTCAGTTACCGGAGGATCCGGAGTCGAATTGGAAGAGGAATTTTAATTTTGGAAGCATAAGCGATGAGATTGGACTGGAAGTTTGACTTTTGTGTAAATGGTTACGGAATGAATTTTGGATAATGTCAACAGGTTCGTATGGTGATTTTAGACTTAGGCGCGCGTCCGAAATTTGTTTTGGAGATCCGTAGAGTAATTTGAGGTAATTCGGCGAAAGTTGAAAAATTTGAAGTTTGGAAAATGGAGAATTTTGGCCACAGTTGACTTTTTGGGATATCGGGATCGGAATGCAATTCTGAGAGTTGGAGTAGTTCTAGGATGTCAATTAGGACTTGTCTGCAAAATTTGGCGTCATTCCGGGTTGAATTGATAGGTTTCTAGCACGAGTTTAGAAGTTTGAAGATTTGAAAGTTCATAAGTTCGATTTATTGTTTGATTCATCATTTCGGTGTTGTTTTATGTGATATGAGACCTCCAGCGAGTCTGTGTTAGGTTATATGACTTGTTTGTGTGTTTAGATGGGATCTCGGGGGCCTCGGGTATATTTCGGATGGGCTTCGGGTCAATTTCCTTTTATTTTTCACTACTGTTCTGTCTTCTGGTTTTTCCTTCTATGCGATCGCATAGTGTTCTATCGACCCGCCCAAATTTTCTTCTTCGCGTTCGCATTCCTCAGTACGTGATCACAGAAGCCAACCTTTTCCTTAAACGCGTTCGCATCCCTGACTCGCGTTCGCGTAGTAGAGATTAGAGAGGGACTATTGGTAAATTCCTTCTTCGCGTTCGCCCCACCCCCCACCCCTACGCGTTCGCGTAGCTTCCTGCTTCTCCTTTCTCCGCGTTCGCGAGCTTATTGTCGCATTTGCGGTGAGCAAATTGGGTAGCTTCATTTTTCTTCTTCGCGAACACGATCCTTCCTCCACGTTCGCTATTCATTAAATGCCTTGGAAGAATATAAATCTAAAAAATCGAGGGTTAAGCCAATTTTATCACATTTTGACTTCTAGAGCTCGGTTCTTGGCGATATTGGTGGGGTTTTCACGAAATTCGATTGGGTAAGTGTTCTTCAACTAGAATTAAATATATTTAATGAATTAGTCCTTGTTTTTATCATTTAAATTGTTTTTTTAGTTAGGGAAAATGTTGGTTTTTGAAGAAAATCTTCAAAATGAAAAATCGTGATTTGAGGGACAAAATGGTATCGGAATTTGATAAATTTTATATGGTTGAACTCGTACCGGAATGGATATTCGGTTTTTGCAAAATTTGTTGGTTTCCGAGGTGTGGGACCGGGGGTCAATTTTTAGATTCTTGTAAAGATTGAAACTTTACTACCCGGAATAGTCCCTTATAAGTTTTATGTGTGTTTTAAAGTTGTTCTAGTTGGATTTGAGCCGTCCGGAAGCCTTTCACCCGAGAAGCCCATTTTAGAGTACCGGGTTGTCGTCTTTGAGGTAAGTATCTTGCCTAACCTTGTGGGGGGGAATTACCCCTTAGGATTTGAGTCTTCTATGTTGATTGTAGCCCGTGTACGCGAGGTGACGAGTGCGTATTCAGACTTATTTGTAGGAGGCTGGCCTTTTAGGATTCTTAGGTTTATATTCCCTTTGTATGAAGTTGTAATTGTTATGACTGAGTTCTTGATTTCTAGTTTCATCTCTACCTGCTTAAATTAGAACTACTTGCTTTTAGATTCCCTTTGTTGTTTATTTGACCTTAGTTGACTTAACTGATGATTTTACCATTCTACCGTCATGCTATATTGTTTTTCATAAACTGCTTATTTAATTGAAATTAGTATTATCTCACCCTATAATTGGTTAGAATTAATTGGAGTTATTATTATCTTTGCGGCTTACCCTCACTTGAATTGTTAAAAATCCCTCGTAATTGCTCAACCTTAAAAGGAATTTGGATAATCTATATTTTAGCCGACTTGCCTTACTTGGAGTTAATTGACTTGTGTTGGCTTCTTATTGTTGACTTGAATATATTTGATTCGTTGTTATATCTTGTTTCTCTCTGGTTAAGATGTTTCATTTACGCTTGGTATTTCTTTTCAGTGGTTATTCCTTGTGAATGAGTTCTACCGTTCTTATAATTTAAGTTCTTGTATTGATTTGTTCGTTGTACGTTGGATTTCTATCATTTGTTGTTTTTGTACCTGTTGTGGCAATGTACGATGTCTTCTGTCGTGTTATAGTTGCTATCCTTGTTGGCTTCATTACATATTTAGATTGGGGAGTACGAACGTCTTCTGGGACTGCATATTTACTTTGGGGACTACGGACGTATTCTAGGAGATCCCCCCCCCCCCAGCATTGCATATTTACTTTGGAGACTATGCACATATTCTGGGACATCCCCCCTGTACTGCATGACTAATTCTGAACTACAGGACGGAATCCAGGTAGATTTATCTTGAAGAAACTGTGTTTGAAAGACATTTATTGAAAAGTATAGTTGAAAGGCATTTACCTTGAGCAAAACTACGTTTGAAAGATTATTATTGCGAAAAGAATATTTGAAAGCTTTTACTTGAAAGGAATTACGTTGAAGATTTTCTTCCTGTAAAGTATATATATATATATATATATATATATATATATATATATTCGGAGGAAGTATATTTTTCAAACGAATTTTCTATTTGAAATGATTATGTTTTAAAGCTTTCAGTTTAAACTTGCGGTTGAAAGGTTACACTTGAAGATTTGATCAATTTTATTGGGGTTGTTAGCTAAGGCTTGATGTGGAAATCTATTGCAGTGCTGAGTTACTATTGTTCTTACTATGTTGTGGTTTCCGGTTTTGGTTTGTATTTTCCGTCCATCTTTCTGTGTATTATTATGATGTTTCGGTATTAATTGTTGTATTTTCCTTCCGCTTTGTACTTGTTATGTTGTTAATTATATTGTGTAGTCATTAGATAGATGTCATGTTCTGTCGTTCCTATTTTTATGCATGTTTAGTTTATCGGACTAGTGGGTGTCTTGACTAGTCCTTGTCACTACTTCACCGAGTTTAGTCTTGATACTTATTGGGCACCGTTGTGGTGTGCTCATACTACTCTTCTGCACATTTTTGTGTAGATTCCAGGTTTTCGCATAGCCGGACGATTGATTCTTAGCCGCGCGGTTGCTATTGTGGAGACTCAAGGTAAAACCGCTTCAGCGTTTGCGGTTTCGGAGTCACAATCTTATGTTGTGTTTGCACTGTTGTATTTATTTCTGAACAGTGGTATTTTTAGGAGTTTTAGTGTAATTTCTTTAAAGCTTATGATTTTTACTTACCGGACTTTGGGAAAAAGTGTAAAGTGTTGAGATTTATTTCAAAAAGCACTTAAACGATTCTTATATTATAATTGATGTTTGTTAATAATAGTCTTACCTAGTCCTTAAGACTAGGTGCCGTCATGATATCCAACGGAGGGAAAATTGGGTCGTGACAGCTTAAGAGGTTAGATATGGGTCGTTAATCGTTTAGAGCAACAGTCCTAATATTTTGGGGTTAAAATATTTTAATGGAAAATTTTTGTCACGACCCAAATTCCCAACCTTATGGATCGTGATGGCGCCTATCACCACACTTGTTAGGCAAGCCAATATTAGAATTCGCTGGACTAATTCTCCTTTGATTATTTACTTAAGCAGGAATAAATAAAATTAAAGCAACTTCATTTAAACGTTTTCCGATGAATTACTCCCAACATAAAATATTAAACAATTAAATAGAACGAACCACGAACTAAAAGTATAAATAGCTCTAAGCCTACCCCAGAGTTTGGTGTCACAAATCCACGAACTACTAAAGAATACTACATATAATGGCTGAAAGAAATAGTGTAGTTGTCCTGAATGTAATAAAACAGTATAAGTAAAATAGGAGAAGACTCTCGGTATCTGCGAACGCCGGCAGATGTACCTCGTGTCTCCAACTGAATAGGTGGTCGCTCTGGTATCCTCTACTGCTGACTAGTACCTGGATCTGTGAAAAAGAGCACAGAGTGTAGTATCAGTACAACAGACCCCATGTACTGAGTAAGAGCCGAGCCTAACCATGACGAAGTAGTGACGAGGCTACGGTGGGGCTTTAACAATAAAACTGTGACAACAATAATATATAAAGCAAGTAGGAAATCTAAACAAACAAATTCAAATACTACAACAATAATAAAACAACTCAACCGCCTCTTTCAGGCCTCAGCTATAACCAATTCTCAATTTTCAAGTTTGTCAAACTTTAACTTTGAATGAAAGTATTGCTAAAATATGAAAAAGATAGTAAAAAAAACATTTAAACTGTTCCAAATCTGTAAGTCTCAAATCCTTGAGTTTCAAAGAAAAACCAGTAAAACATCTTTTGAAATCCAGTAAAAACATTTTTGTAGTAAAATCCAGTAAATCATAAGTGTCCTCCCTTATCACACCTTTGTTGCGGCGTGCAACCCGCTCCCACCTGTCCACCCTTATTCCTCCTCCCTACACATATCACCCTCATCACTCTTGTTGCGGCGTACAACCCGATCCCACCTGTACACCCTTATCACACCTTTATTGCGGCGTGCACCCCGCTCCCACCAGACATATCATAACCTTATATTAATTCATAAAGCTTTCACAATTCAGACGAAGCCTTTCACAATATTTCTGTTTCAACAATATTAAATATGAAACTGCATTTTCTCATAAGCTTCATCAATATCTTCTCAATCATGGTACCGACAGGAACATAAATATGTATATATATAAACTTTGTAAAAACAACACCACACTGATCAATCGTGTGTACCACAAGGGAACCCAATAAACAACCAATACTCTTTATACACTCGCCAAAACAATTGGCCACAATCAATTGAAACCAAGCAATCACGTATACCTCAACAATTATAAAAAATTTAAACTGCATTCCTCATTACTTCCTCGATATTATTAACAATGTTTAACAACAAGGCAACGGCGATAAATAGTTATAGAACAATTAAGGCAACATCAAATAAGTTATGAACGGGAAAGGGATCATGCTTAACAGGCAAATTGGGTGGTGCATAGATACCCGTCACCTCACCTATATACCACACCCATGCATTTCACATAGCAAACAAGTGGGGACTCTTATTCCCTCAAGTCAAAGTTAGACCAAAGACTTACCTCAGTCTCGCAAGCAATTCACTGCTCTAGCACTGCCTTTCCTTTAGAATTTGCTTCTAATCCGCTCGAATCTGATCACATTTTGTTCAATATTATCAATCATAGCCTAAAGGAATCATCTTTATTGAAAAGCAATGGCTTTCCTAAGTTTTCCCATTCAATTTCAAAAGTCGACCCCGGACCCGCTTGGTCTAAACTCGAGGTTCGGACCAAAACCCGTTTACTCAATCTCCCCGAGCACGAATATACAATTGGTATTGGAATCCGACCTCAATTCGAGGTCCAATTCCCCAAAAATTGAAATTCCTAAGTTCTACCCAAAAACCCAAATTTTTTACCATGGAAACTCTAGATTTTTGGTTGAATCGTTGTTAAAAGTTGTTAGGAATTGAAAGAAACTAGTTAGAGATCACTTACCAATGATTTGAAGAAGTTTGAATCTTTGGAAAATCAACTATGGAGGTTTAGGGTTTTAGAAAATTGGAAAAGAAGGGAAAATCCCGTCAAAAGGCTGATATAACAGGCTGCGGGTCTTGCATTTGCGAACCCTGGGCTTTCCGGGCATATATCGCATATGCGAACAGGACCTCGCATTTGCGAACAAGGTCCTTCACATTTGCGACCAAGGGACCTTTCATTTGCGAGATCAGAGACTTGATATGCGAAGCCCGACCTCGCATTTGCGAGATCATAGATCTGTACACCAGATGTTCAATTGTTGGGATTTGTTTCTAAGTCTAGACACTCCGTAGCCTACCCGAAACTCACCCGAGCCCTCGTGGCTCCAAACCAAACATGCACACACATCTAAAAACATCATACGGACTTGTTTGCGAAATCAAATCATCAAACTAACATCAAAATCTACAGATTTGGCCTCAAAACTCAAGATTTTCTCAAGAACACTCAACTTTCTAACTTTTCAACCGGATGTCCGAATTACATCAAATCAACTCTGATTCTCATGAAACTTCATAGATAAGACTTTCATAACATAACAAACTTGTTCCGGGCTCCAAAACCAAAATACGGGCCCGACATCATATATTTCACATTTTATTCCCTTTCTTTATTTCTTGAATTAACCAGCAGAACAATTTTCTTCAAAAATTGTTTTCTAAGGCTCGGGGCCTCGGAATTCATTTACGGGCATACGCCCAAGTCCCATATTTTACTACGGACCTCCCGAGATCATCAAAACACAGATCTGGGTCCGTTTACTCAAAATGTTGACCAAATTCAACTATAATCAAATTTTAACTCTAGAAATTACTATTTCTCATATTTTAACATCAAAGCTTTCCGGTTTCACGCCCGGACTGCGCACGTAAATTGAGGTATTTAAAATTAACCTTTTTTATGACAATTAAGCATGGGACGGAGTCTATATTTATAAAATGGCCCCTTGAGTCATCACAATCTCCATCTCTAAAACACACGTTCGTCCTCGAACCGACATAGAAAGTTACCTGAATTTGCAAACATGTGTGGATATCTACTCTGCATGTCCGACTCGGACTCCCAGGTAGCTGCCTCAACGGGCTGGCCTCTCCACTGCACTCGAATTGAAGGATAACTCTTTGATCTCAATTGGAGAACCTGTCGGTCTAAAATGGCTACCGGTTCCTCCTCATACGTCAAGTCTTTGTCCAATTGGACAGAGCTGAAATCTAACACGTGGGATGGGTCACCATGATATTTTCGGAGCATAGACACGTGGAATACCGTATGAGATGAGGATAACACTGGAGCCAACGCAAGTCTATAGGCCACCTCCCCCACTCTATCAAGAATCTCAAATGGCCCGATATACCTAGGGCTCAACTTACCCTTCTTCCCAAATCTCATAACACCCTGCATGGGCGACACACGAAGCAATACTCTCTCTCCCACCATGAATGCCACATCACGAAACTTACGATCTGCATAACTCTTTTGCCTAGACTGAGCTGCACGAAGTCTTTCCTGAATGATCTTGACTTTATCCAAATGCCTCCTGAACTAAGTTCATACCTAGTAACCTAGCCTCTCCCGACTCGAACCATCCAACCGGCGATCTGCACCGTATACCATACAACGGCTCATAAGGAGCCATCTGAATGCTCATCTGATAGCTATTATTATAAGCAAACTCCGCTAACGGTAAGAACCGATCCCATGAACCTCCAAATCGATAACACAAGCGCGGAGCATATCCTCCAATATCTGAATGGTACGCTCAGACTGCCCGTCAGTCTGAGGGTGAAATGTTGTACTCAACTCTACTCGGGTACCCAACTCACGCTGAACTACTCTCCAAAAGTGTGAAGTAAACTGCGTACCCCTCAAAAATGATAGACACGGGCACCCCATGAAGGCGAACAATCTCCCGCATATATAACTCAGCCAACCGCTCTGAAGTATAAGTACTTGTCACAGGAATAAAATGTGCTGATTTAGTTAGACTATCCACAATAACCCAAACTACGTCAAATTTCCTCTGAGTTCGTGGGAGTCCAACAACGAAGTCCATAGTGATACGCTCCCACTTCCACTCAGGAATCTCTATTTGCTGAAGCAAACCACGAGGTCTCTGATGCTCATACTTTACCTGCTGACAATTTAAGCAACGAGCCACATAAGCCACAATGTCCTTTTTCATCCTTCTCCACCAATAATATTGCTTCAAATCTTGGTACATTTTTTCTGCACCTGGATGAATAGAATACTTGGAGCTGTGAGCCTCCTCAAGGATCAAATCACGAAGGCCATCAACATTAGGCACACATAACATACCATGCATCCTCAAAAAGCCATCATCTCCAACTGTAACCTGCTTTGCATCACCGTGTCGAATTGTGTCCCTAAGGACCGCCAAATATGGTTCATCATCCTTCCGCTCCCGAATATGATCAATTAGAGAAGACCGAGCGACAGTACAAGCTAGAACACTGCCAGGGAAATAGCCAATCTATAATGACCCAGCCGGTCGTTTTGCGTATCAGGGTCCCGTTTCCTTAAATGAAACCTTCCATAGAGGCTATTCGTGCTTTATGAATCGCGGGAGCGGGTGGTCCGGGATTTGGGAATGATTTGGATGGTTTAGGAACACTTGGTTCCTTAAGGTTGGCCTATTTGGCCAAGTTTGACTTCGATCAACATTTTGAGCAAACGACCTTGGAATCGAGTTCTGACCGCTCCAGTAGCTCTGTATGATGATTTCAGACTTGGGCGTATGTTCGGCTCTGGTTTCTGATGACCCGGGAGCGTTTCGGCGCCCGAAATGGAAATCAGGATTTCCTTAAGTTTAGAATTTGGCCTGGAACGGGACTTCATGCTATCGGGGTCCGAATGGAATTCGGGGACCGAAAATTTTAAAATAATTTGAGGAAAAATTGGGTATCAACAAACATCCCAGACGTCCACTTCCCCAACGCTCAAAACCCTACACCTCCTTAGCATGTCCCAAAACAACAGAATCATCCCGCACCTCGCCATCAGGCTACTCGACCAAAGAACCAGTGTAACACCTGCCATACCCCAAATAACACTCCACTACTTATCCCAGAACCTCAAGACTCCACAAACAACCATTGCCACACCCATGCATCAGGCCACCACAACAATCCTATCTACGTGGAGACCATGCAACATTCCACTCCACCTATCCCATACACACCTGAGTCTGATGAAAAGGACCTGCTTATCAAGAACTTAGCTGAGGAACTTTTGAATCTGTTCTAGAGAGAGTGTGGAGAGGAATCAGAGAGACGGGTGAGAAGTGAGACGGGGGAAATGAGAAAAGGGGTAGTCGTTTAGGCATTAATATGGTAAGTATTGATCTGGGCCGTTGATTTGCATTAATCAACGGCTCAGATCAAAAGGGGATTGGGCCGGGTAATTGTGGGGATTGGGCTGGGTAGTTAATTGTGTTAGGAGTTTGGTTTCAATTAGGCTATAATTGAAATTAAAAATGGCTAAGTGTTAAATACACATTAAAAATAGATAAATATTTTATAAAAATGGCCAATAATTATAAAAAATAAAATTGATGCTAAATAGACTAAATTAAGATGATTAACCAGTATTAAAAATATAAAATGACTAATTATTGAGTAAAAATAGCATGAAATATGTAATTAGGCTATAATTGCAAAGTCATTGCAATTATAGCCAAATGGTGCCAATTTGGCTAATTGTGAAATAATTTGGCCTTAATAGGACCTAAAATGATATATTAAATCAGGAAATGTTTTTGAAATCATTTGTAATGCAATTTATAATTAATTATTGGAGATGAAAATACTGGGTGAATAATTATAAAATATGGGAAAATTATGAAAAAATATCAATTGTTTGAAAGCTTGATTTTGAGAGTATATATGCAATTTTAAAATAATTTGAGGAAAAATTGGGTATCAACGTGGAGCCCTTGGCTCATCACAACGAATCACAAAGTGGAATCTCCCGGGATCTCAAAACCATCGCACATGCCGACATTTATTATCAGCACAAACGATGCTTCATAATCACAACGGTCACAATACTGCAATTTATTACCAGCTAAGAATTTTAACTGTCATTTGTTATTTAATTCCCTGCATAAGGCTATCTTTCTGCCTTCCGAGACTAAGCACTGTCTCCATCTGCATTTTTTCATAAGGCTACCCTTCCGCCTTCTAATCTGCATTCTTGCATAAGGCTACCTTTCTGCCTTCGAATAGTCATTTATGACTTGTCTGCAAAATTTTGGGTCGTTCCGAGTAGTATAGACTCGTCCGGCGTAATGTAATGAATTCTAGAATTTCAAAGTTCTTCAGTTTGATTAATTTGGTTTTGGGGTTTGATTCTGAGTTCCGTTGTTGTTTTCATGTTCCGGAAGTTCGAGCGAGTCCGTATCATGAATACAGACTTGCCGGTGATTTTGGACAAGGTCCCGGGGAGCTCGGGGGTGTTTTAGACCCCCGGGAGCTAAGTTAGAAAAACCAAAAAATTCTTGTTTGGTTTCCTTCCTTGCGATAGCAGAGGGATAATTGCGATCGCAGAGAGAGATTTCTTCTGGGCTAAATTTTGTTCTCTGCGATCGCAGACATCACCCTGCGATCGCATAAGTCTCTTCCCCCACCTTCTGCGATCGCAGATCTCACTCCTGCGATCGCATAAGCCTAACTCCCCACTCTCCATGATCGCAGGCCCCATCTATGCGATCGCATAGCGTCGTTTAGGGCCCAGGACCATTTGTTTTCTACGATCACATACCTCTAGCCGCAATTGCAGTGGTCCGGCAGCTTGGTCTCTGTGATCGCAGGCCTGATGTCGCGATCGCAGTGAAGGTTTTCCTTGGCAGTATTTAAATGCTCAATTACGGGTTGTCTTCCTCATTAGTCATCTTTTACCTCCATTAGAGAGCACCCAAGGTTGAAGAACACCTCCCACAACCACCCACTGAAGAGGTAAGCAATTCTGTCCTATTTCTCATGATTATGCATGGAATTTAGCGGGTTAATTCCTCTAAAAGAAACAAAAATCATGAAATTTGGTAGAAATTTCCTAGGGATTTGATAATTAGTGACTTATTCCTTTTTAGCCATGAACTCCTAAATAAATTATGTAATTACGATCCTTGGGCTTCGGGTAATTCATTCCTTCGAGAATTTTCAAAATCCGAACGCGTGGGCCCGGGGTCGAAATTTCAAAAACCTTCAAGAATACTATATTTTGGGATTTCTTGTTAATTCTTATTCTTGGAGCTTAAATTGATTCAATTATACTATGTTTCGCTAGTTGTGAGTCGTCGAGGGTAGTTTCAGAATTTCGGGCGCATATTTTGATCTGGTCCTTGGTCCGAGGAGTGCTTTTATCGAGGTGAGTCTCCTTTCTAACCTCGTAAGAGGGAAATTGTCCCTCTAGGTAACCTTGTTTGCTATGTGATCTTGTTTGGGGGATACGTACGCACCGAGTGACGAGAGTCCGTACGTAGTGGCTATTACTGCTTTGTCCGGCTAGCTAGGACACAGCATGCTCATTGTTTTCCCCTGTTGTAGCATAGACATGACTTGTATACTTGTGTGATTGGTATTGTTGTCTTTGAATGTTGTGATACTTGGCTTGATTTAAGTGTGATAAGAGAATCCCGGCAGAGTGATGATTGTTTATATTATGGGATCGGGTCGTACGCCATGGCAGAGTGATGATTGATTATATTGTGGGATCGGGTTGTACGCCACGACAGAGTGAGGATTGATTATATTATGGGATCGGGCCGTACGCCACGGTAGAGTGATGATTGATTATATTATGGGATCGGGTCGTACGCCACGGCGAGATTGAGACTACCAGGGTGGGATCGGGACGTACGCCACAGTGAGATTGTGACTACCAGGGTGGGATCGGGCCGTACGCCACGGCGAGATTGAGACTACCAGGGTGGGATCGGGTCGTACGCCACGGCGAGATTGTGACTACCAGGGTGGGATCGGGTCGTACGCCACGGAGAGATTGAGACTACCAGGGTGGGATTGGCGGCGCCGGCTGAGTTTATGACGGCGCCGGGCTTCCAGGAGGTCATGAGCCGTATGCTGAGGTTCATGGACACTATGTCCCAGGCAGGGGTACTTCCATCAGATCCTTCTACTTCCCAGGAAAGAGGGGGAGTTCATACCCCTACCGCTCAGGCTACAGGACCAGCCGCGGCAGTACATCGTACTCCAGATATTCCACTAGTGATCGCGGTTCAGCCTGGGGTGGCAGCACCGGAGCCTAGGCCAGTTGCAGAGATAGACTAGCAGAAGTTGCTGGGTAGATGGACCCAGCTTCGCCCTCGACCTTCGGGGGTGAGCAGGGAGAGGATGCACAAGATTTTATCGAGAGGTGCAGGGATAGACTGCACAACATGAGGATATTAGAGTCACATGGGGTAGACTTCACGACATTTCATCTTGAGGGCAGATCTCTTCACTGGTGGTAGTCTTATGTACTCAGTAGACCAACAGGGTCTCCACCGGTTACTTGGGAGCAGTTTATTCAGTTATTTTTAACAAGATACATTCCACCATCTGAGAGAGAGGAGCTTCAGGGTCAGTTTGAGAGGTTAGAGCAGGGGCAGATGTCCGTGTCAGATTATGAGTCCAGGTTCTCAGAGTTGTCTCGCCATGCTCTCATGATATTTCCCACAGATGCTGAGAGGGTTCTACGGTTTGTGGCAGGATTACATCTGGGTATCAAGACTTCCATGGCCAGAGAGGTGGAGATGGGTACCCCATATCAGCTTGTAGTCGAGATAGCTCGACGTATCGAGGGTTACCGTGCGAGGAGTAGAGAGCAGGGTCAGCAGGGTCAGCAAGACAAGAGGCCCAGGTTCACAGGTGACTTCAGCGGGGCTCCAGCTAGGGCCAGGGGTCAGTACGGAGGTGTCCAGTTTAGAAGGCATTCCTATTCAGCACCTCCAGTACCTCCGAGGGTTGTTCCAGTCAGGCCCCAGTTTAGCGCCATGCCAGAGCGCTCCTATCATCCTCCAGCCATCCAGAGTGCACCCAGCAGTTATTCTAGCCATCAAAGATCCACCAGTTCTTATACCAGTGCTTTACCAGAGGATTCACACTGCTCTTCAGATATTCAGGGTTCCACCTCTTCAGGGCAGCGAGCAGTAGTTCCAGAGGGTTGCTTCGAGTGTGGGGATCTGAGTCACGCATGGAGGTTTTGTCCCAAGTATCGGGGCAAGGCCGTGCAGCAGAGCCAGCAGCACGACTACCTAGGGGTGGAGGTCAGGTTGGCAGGGGTCGCCCTAGAGGGGGAGGCCATCCAGGAGGGGGTCGTTCAGCTCCAGCTCGTCCTGGGGGAGCTTAGTCATCGGGTGCTCCAGCCATATTTTATGCTATTCTAGCCAAGGAAGACGCAGTGGCATCAGATGTTGTGATTAAAGGTATTATTTCGGTATGTGGTAGAGAGGCTTCAGTGCTATTTGATCCAGGGTCTACATATTCATATGTTTCAGCATTATTTTCCCATTCTCTGGATGTTATTTGTGATTTTTTGGGTTCTCCCTTGTATGTATCCACTTCTGTGGGCGACTCTGTAATGGTAGACCGGGTCAACCGGTCTTGTGTGATTACTTTCTGTGGGTTTGAGACCAGAGCCGACATGTTGTTGCTTGATATAGTTGATTTCGAGGTCATCTTGGGCATGAATTGGCTATCCCCTCATCATGTTATCCTGGATTGCCATGCCAAGACAATTACATTAGCCATGCCTAAGTCGCCGAGGTTAGAGTGGAGGGGTGCTTCAATTAGTGCCTTCAACCGGGTCATTTCCTTCATGAGACCTCGGCACATGGTCGAGAAAGGGTGTCTGTATTATCTTGCTTATGTGCGGGACACCACCGCCGACTCTCATACCCTTGATTCAGTGCATGTTATTCGAGAGTTTCCGGATGTGTTTCCTTCAGATCTTCCAGGCATTCCTCCAGATCGAGATAAAGATTTCTGCATTGATTTGGCTACAGATACTCAGCCTATTTCTATTCCTCCCTATCGTATGGCTCCTAAGGAGCTAAAGGAATTGAAGGAGCAGCTTGAGGAATTGTTGGCCAAGGGGTTTATTAGGCCGAGTGTGTCGCCGTGGGGTGCCCAGTCCTATTTGTGAAGAAGAAGGATGGGTCTATGCGGATGTGTATTGACTACCGCCAGGTGAATAAAGTGACCATCAAGAACAAGTATCCTCTGTCGTGCATTGATGATTTGTTTGACCAGCTACATGGTGCTCGTGTGTTCTCTAAGATTGATCTGAGGCCAGGTTATCACCAGTTGAAGATTCAGGCTTCTGATGTCCTGAAGACTGCATTTCGCACCAGATATGGCCACTATGAGTTCTTAGTGATGTCCTTTGGCTTGACTAATGCCCCAGCAGCATTTATGGACTTGATGAATAGGGTATTCAGGCCGTATATCGACTCCTTAGTTATTGTTTTCATTGATGATATATTGATTTACTCACGGAGCCTGGGAGAGCACGAGCAGCATTTGAGAGTTGTACTTTAGACCTTGCGAGAGCAGAAGCTGTATGCTAAGTTCTCCAAGTGTGAAATTTGGTTAGAGTCTGTGGCATTTCTGGGGCATGTGGTGTCCGGTGAGGGCATCAAGGTTGATCCGCAGAAGATTGAGGCAGTTCAGAGTTGGTCGCATCTTACTTCAGCTTCTGAGATCAGAAGTTTTCTGGGTTTAGCAGGTTATTATCGTCGGTTCGTGGAGAGGTTTTCTTCTATTGCAGCCCCATTGACTAGATTGACTCAGAAGAATGCTCCATTTCAGTGGTCTGATGATTGTGAGGCGAGCTTTCAGAAGCTCAAGTTAGCATTGACTTCAGCACCAGTGTTATCATTGCCTTCTGATTCTGGAGTATATACAGTGTACTGCAACGCTTCACGCATCGGGTTGGGATGCGTGTTGATGCAGGATGGCAGGGTTATTGCTTATACTTCGCGCCAGCTGAAGGTTCATGAAAAGAATTACCCTGTGCACGATTTGGAGTTGGCGGCGATTGTTCATGCTTTGAAGATATGGCGGCATTATCTATATGGTGTATCTTGTGAGGTCTATATTGACCACCGCAGCTTGCAGTACCTGCTTAAGCAGAGGGACTTAATTTGAGGCAGCGGAGGTGGCTTGAGTTGTTGAAAGACTATGATCTCACTATTCTGTATCATTCGGACAAGGCAAATGTAGTTGCGTAGTTTGGCCTACATCTCAGGTGAGGAGAGGCCTTTAGCCTTGGACATTCAGTCCTTGGCCAACCGTTTGGTAAGATTGGACCTTTCAGAGCCCCGTCGAGTTTTAGCTCATGTGGTAGCTCAGTCTTCATTATTGGGAGAGATCAAGGCTCGACAGTTTGATGATCCACACCTAGCAGAGCTTAGGGATACGGTGGTCCAGGGCAGGGCCAAGGGGATTACTTTGGGTGAGGATGGTGTTCTGCGACTCCAGGGTCGATTGTGTGTTCCTAATGTTGATGGCCTGAGGGAGAGGATTCTATCAGAGGCTCACAGTTCTTGGTATTCTATTCACCCAGGAGCTACGAAGATGTACCGTGATTTGAAGCAGCACTACAGGTAGAGGCAGATGAAGAAAGACATTGTTCAGCATGTGGCTAGGTGTCTTAATTGTCAGCAGGTTAAGTACGAGCATCAGCGGCCAGGAGGCTTGTTTCAGCATATGCCCATTCCTCAGTGGAAATGGGAGCGTATCACTATGGACTTCATGGTTGGGTTGCCTCGGACTTTGTATAAGGTTGATGCGGTTTGGGTCATTGTGGATAGATTGACCAAATAGGCACATTTCATTCCTGTGGCTACTACTTATACTACAGAGAGGCTATCTCAGATTTACCTTCGTGATATAGTCCGGTTGCATGGTGTGCCGGTGTCTATCATTTCAGATCGGGGTCCTCAGTTCACTTCGCACTTCTGGAGAGCTTTGCACAGCGAGATGGGTACTCAGATAGACCTCAGTTCAGCATTTCACCCTCAGACTGATGGCCAGTCAGAGCGTACAGTTCAGATTTTGGAGGATATGCTCAGGGCTTGTGTGATTGATTTCGGGGGTCAGTGGGACCAGTTCTTGCCTTTAGCGGAGTTTGCATACAATAATAGTTATCATTCCAGCATCGAGATGGCTCCGTTTGAGGCTTTATATGGTCGGCGATGCCGTTCTCCGATTGGGTGGTTTGAGCCTGGTGAGGCCAAGTTATACGGTACATATCTGGTCAGAGATGCCTTGGAGAGGGTGAAGATTATTCAGGAGAGGCTTCGTACAGCCTAGTCTAGGCAGAAGAGCTACGCAGATCAGCGGGCACGTGATGTAGCATTCATGGAGGGAGATAAGGTCATGTTGAAGGTTTCGCCGATGAAGGGCATTATGAGATTTGGGAAGAAAGGCAAGCTGAGCCCCAGGCTTTTAGGTCCTTTCGAGGTGCTAAAGCGGGTTGGAGAGGTTGCTTATGAGCTTGATTTGCCTCCAGCCTTATCAGAAGTTCACCCAGTATTTCATGTATCTATGCTTCAGAGGTATCACGCCGACTTCTCGCACGTGGTTGATTACAGCACTATCCAGTTAGATGAGAAGTTAGGCTTCGAGGAGGAGCCAGTTGCCATTATTGATAGGCAGGACTGCCAGTTGAGATCTAAGACAGTTTCTGCAGTTAAGGTCCAGTGGAGGGGCCAACCAGTTGAGGAGGAGACTTGGGAGTCCAAGCGGGACATGCGGAGCAGATATCCACAGATATTCAGCACTCTAGGTAAGATTCTAGTCCCGTTCGAGGATGAACGTTTATTTAAGAGGGGGAGAATGTAACGACCCAGACGGTTGTTTTGCGTATCAGGGTCACGTTTCCTTAAATGAAACCTTTCATAGCGGCTATTCGTGCTTTATGACTCGCGGGGGCGGGTGGTCCGGGATTTGGGAATGATTTGGATGGTTTAGGAACACTTGGTTCCTTAAGGCTGGCCTATTTGGCAAGGTTTGACTTCGGTCAACATTTTGAGCAAAGGACCTCGAAATCGAGTTCTGACACCTCCAGTAGCTCCGTATGATGATTTCGGACTTGGGCGTTTGTTCGGCTCGGGTTTCTGATGACCCGGGAGCGTTTTGGCACCCGAAATGGAAATCAGGATTTCCTTAAGTTTAGAATCCTGGAACGGGACTTCATGCTATTGGGGTCCGAATGGAATTACGGGACCGGCAATAGTTCTGAATAGTCATTTATGACTTGTCTGCAAAATTTGGGGTCATTCCGAGTAGTATAGACTCGCCCGGCGTAATGTAATGAATTCTAGAATTTCAAAGTTCTTAAGTTTGATTAATTTGGTTTTAGGGTTTGATTATGAGTTCCGTTGTTGTTTTTCATGTTCCGGAAGTTCGAGCGAGTCTGTATCATGAATACATACTTGCTGGTGATTTTGGATGGGGTCCCGAGGGGCTCGGGGTGTTTTAGACCCCCGGGAGCTAAGTTAGAAAAACCAGAAAATTCTCGTCTGGTTTCCTTCTCTGAGATCGCAGAGGGATAATTGCGATCGCAGAGAGAGATTTCTTCTGGGCTAAATTTTGTTCTCTGCGATCGCATAAGTCTCTTCCCCCACCTTCTGCAATCGCAGAACTCACTCCTGCGATCGCATAAGCCTAACTCCCCGCTCTCTACGATCGCATCGCACCGTTTGGGGCTAGGACCATTTGTTCTTCGTGATCGCAGACCTCCAGCCGCAATCGCAATGGTCCGGCACCTTGGTCTCTGCGATCGCAGGCCTGATGTCGCGATCGCAGTGAAGGTTTTCCTTGGCAGTATTTAAATGCTCAAT
>ML266385.1:64362-199521 GCA_005239495.1 Nicotiana undulata | reverse complement strand
AAAACTTTCACAATTCAGGCCAAGCCTTTCACAATACTTTTGTCTCAACAGTCATAAACAATAGACGGTAGTTCCCAATAACTTCATAAATAATATCTCAAAATGAACCAACAGGAATATATATATATATATATATATACACACTTTCCCAAACATGATTGAAACAAGACTTACAACAATATAACAAACCAAGTAATTATAGAAAATAACAATTAAAAACATGAAGCAATTAGATCGGAAACGGGGAAGGGATCATGTAAGTGGACCATTTGGTGGTGCATAGATACTCGTCACCTCACCTATACACCACACAAATGCATTTTCACATAATAATTAAGTTGGGGATTCCTATTCCCTCAAGTCAAGGTTAAACCAAGCACTTACCTCAACTTCGCAGGCCACTCACTGCTCAATTATAGCTTTTCCTTTTGAATTCATCTCCGATAAACCCGAATCTAACCATAAATAACTTAATATCATTAATTAATGCTAAAGGAACTAACTTTACTGAAAATTATAATTTTTCCTAGGTTTTCTCAAAAAAAGTGAATACCCGACCCCGGGCCCGCTTGGTCCAAACTCGGGGTTCGGAGCAAATTACGTTTACCCATTCACCCACAAGCCCGAATATACAATTATTTTCGAAATCCGATCTCAATTCTAGGTAAAGATTTATTTTTTACAAAATTCCCTAATTCTACCCAACCCCTCAATTTTTACCATGAAAATTCTTAGTTTTTTATTTAAAAGTGATGAAAAATATTGGGTAATTGAAAGAGTAAAGTTTAGAATTGATTACCAACAACTTGGGGATGAACTTTGATGAAGAAAATCATCCTTAGGGCTGTGTAGTTTGAAAAATATGAAAGAAAAGTGTTCTTGTCACGACCCAATTTCGGAGCCGTGATGGCGCCTGTCGTGGAACCAAGCCAGCCACCTATCTAAACTAATCTAAGGCCACTTATCAGAGAAAGTACCATTTTTAACAAGTCTGAAATCAATATAAATAGTAAGTTTGAATTTGAAATCAGTTTTACGAAAATCAAGAACCTAAATTCTACAAAACCCGGATCCAGTGTCACACAATCATGAGTTGCTAGTACATAATACCATCCGAAAATAAATGACCAACATAGTCTGAAAATAAAACGACAGGTAGAAAATAAAGAGATGACGAGATCACGGTCGCCAGCTGCTACCTCGTCAACTCTGATGAACTGCTGCTACTCACTGACCAGAGCTAAATCTCGATGTACCTGGATCTGCACACAAGGTGCAGGGGGTAACGTGAGTACACCAACTCAGTAGTAACGAAACCAAACTACGGGCTGAGAGGTAGTGACGGACTAAACCTCCGAAAATTTTGAACAACAATATATATAGCTTGGACATGACAGTATTATATCAGAAAATAAATAAGATGCATCAATTTATGTCTGTAGCCCTGCATACCAGCATGAATTCATATAGGATCAAGAATGATGTGTACTTAATAATCAAACTCTCATAAGGTGGTCCCTCAGTACTAGAATTTAGCCTTCCGGCCCAGGGAAAGTCCATCCCGGATATTACATAAACACAAGTGACACAGTCACCTAGTACTGAGGAAAAAGGCCGATCCAGCCCCATGGAGAAGATCCATCTCCAGAACATATCACTCGGACAAGATCCATGTCCAGGGAAGATCCATCCCTCAATATCTGTGCGCTCACTGGGGGTGTAAAGACTCCGGAGGGGCTCCTATAAGCCCAAGCGCTATGTCAATCCAACGAAGGCATGATTCCGGGATCGCTGCGGTGTGCAGTCCGACCTCATAACTGTCTCAACTTAGGCTCCAAGCCTCACTCAGTCAGTACCTTCCAGTCTCACTCACAATGTTCTAACATATGAAAAATCAGCTAGAGACAGCAATAATTGACCATTCCGATCTGAACATAACGGCGTGAAGCCTTAACATTTATACTTGGCATGATTTCTAATACGTTCAAGGTAAATGCAACCTTCACAGTACAAGTAACAACTGGAGATAACCTTTAGACAGTGCCATGGGATAAGCCAGGCCACAGTATTCGGTGTACACCCACATGCCCCTCACTTGGCAAGTGTGTCACCTTCATTAATATCAAAAGTCAGATAACTTGGGTTTCGAACCCTCAGTTTCAAGTTTGGAAGCGTTACTTACCTCAAAACCGACTAATATACTACTCCGCAGTGCCCTTGCCTCTAAATTTGGCCTTCGAGTGCTCCAAATCTACCAACAATCAGATGAATATAATTATAATATGCTAAGGAACTAATCCCAATCGAAATTTATCAAAAATACTCGAAAATCCCGAAATTGGTCAAACCCGACCCCCGGGCCCACGTCTCGGAACTCGATAAAATTTACACCACAAGAATCCTCGTCCTCCCACGAGTCTATACATACCAAGAACACTGAAATCGGAGTCCAAATGGCCCCTCAAATTCCTATTTTAAAGCCTCTTAGTCCCAAGCCCTAATTACCCAATTTGCACAGATTTTTCCTTAATTTTCCACCATAAATCCGACCTTTAATCACATATAAACGAGTTTAGAGTCCAAAAACCTTACCTCAATGAAGCACTATCGAATTCCCTCCTCAAAAACCCTTCAAAAGCTTCAAACCCGGATGAAATATTGGGAAAGATGGCTAAAATTCTCGAAGGCACGCTTTTATACCTTCTGCCTAGTGGTTCCGCACCTGCGACCACTTACTCTCACCTGCGGATCCCAGGTGCGCACCTGCGGAAAACTCCAAGGCCCTCAACTTCCGCACCTGCTTTCGACCTCCCGCACATGCGGCCTCGCAGGTGCGGCAATTACCTCGCACCTGCGGAATCTCCTCACCCAGCCGAACTTCCACACCTGCGGAGCCTTGTCCGCTCCTGCGGGACCGCACCTGGGGCTCCCCTTTCGCAGGTGCGAAAACATCAGTAACAGCAACTCAGCAATAGCAAAATCATTCCAAACTCCCTGTTAACCACCCAAAACCATCCCGAGCCCCTCGGGACCCCAACCAAACATACCAACGCACCACGTAGGGTCATTCAAACTTAGTCGAGCCTTCGAAACACCAAACACAACATCAAAACCCCCCAAAACACATCGAATTCAAGCCTATGAACTTTGAATTTTCCAAATTCCACCAACTATGCCGACACTACCCAAAACAACTCTGATTGACCTGAAATTTTGCAGACATAACCAAAATGACATTAAGAACCTGTTCCAATTGTCGGAATTCCATTCCGACCCAAATATCCTATTTTCCACTGCCGACCGGAAATCGCCAAACACTAACTTTCGCCAATTCAAGCCTAATTCTACACCGGACATCACAAAAATATTCCGAACACACTCCTAAGTCCCAAATCACTTAATGAAGCTATCCGAGCCATAAAATACGCATTTCGAGGTCGTTTACCAATAAGTCAACTCCCGGTTGACTTTTCCAACTCTAAGGCTACTTTTAGAGACTAAGTGTCTCAATTCCATCTATACCCATTCCGAACCCGAACTGACCAACTCTAACACATCATGAACAGTCTAACCAAGCTATGACAAGGCAGAAACAGTGAAAATAATGCATGTTCTACGTAACGACCGACCGGGTCGTTACAGTTCTGTCCGTCTTTTACAATGTTTAAATATAGCTGGGCAGGCCTTCATCGCGTTCGCGTGGGCCTGCCCGCGTTCGCATAGGGTCAGGCCTGATTGGCCTTCACGTTCGCATTACCTGGTCCGCGTTCGCATAGCTTTACAGCCCTGGTTCACCGCGTTCGCGATCAGTGGATTGCGTTCCCATAGCCTATTCGTAAGCCCCCTCCCCCAGGCCCATTACACTACGTGTTCGCGTGGACCAGAACGCGTTCGCGTGGACTAGAACGCGTTCGTGTAGGGTCTCCCCCAACCCATCGCGTTCGCGTCCCTGTTCACGCGCTCGCACTGAACAAAAAAGTGACCCCCCAGCAATTTACTCTATGCGTTCGCGACTGGGGTCACGCGAACGCGATGCACAAAATGCTTGTGCACTAACGACATAAAACCAGCAGAGAATTTCAAGTGTAAAACATCCTGTGGCCTATTCGAAACTCATTCGAGCCCTCGGGGCTCTAAACCAAATATGCACGCAAGTTTAAAAATATCATACAGACTTGCTCGTGCGATCAAATCATGAAAATAACATGTACAATTTTGAATTAAACCTCAAAACTCATCATTTTTCTCAAGAACACTTAAAGTTCATTATTTCTCAACTGGATGCCCAAACCACGTCAAATAAACTCCGTTTTTCACCAAATTTCACAGTTAGCATTTAAATACTATAACAAATTTGTATCGGACTCCGGAACCAAAATACGGGCCCGATACTAATGGTTTCAAACATTAATTCTTTTCTTTATTTCTTAAAGAATTTAGCAAAACAATTACTTTCGAAAATTTATTTCTAAGGCTTGGGACCTCAGAATTCATTTCCGGGCATACGCCCAAGTCCCATATTTTACTGCGGACCTCCCCGGATCGTCGCAACATAGATCCGGGTCTGTTTGCTCAAAATATTGACCAAAATCAACTATAATTAAATTTTAACTCTAGAAATTACTATTTCTCATATTTTCACATAAAAGCTCTACAGCTTCATGCCCGGACTGCGCACGCAAATCAAGATATTTAAAATTAATCTTTTTATGGCTAATAAGCCTAGAACAGATTCTAAATTCAATAAATGACCCCTTGGGTCATCACATCTTGTTAGGAAGGCAAGTTAATTATAAGACCATCACCAACAAAGGTTGGGATTGAGTCCTCTACGTTTTTGGAATGTATAAGGGAACATTTGTGGACCTATTCACTCACCTAGTGGATCGTTTAGATATTTTATGGTCTTAATAGATGCATCCTCTATATGGTCTCATGTGTGCCTATTGTCATCTCGCAACTTCGTGTTTGCAAAATTAATGGCACAAATAATCCCATTACGGGCACAATTTCCCGATAATCCAATTAAGTCTATTAGACTTGATAATGCTGCTGAGTTTTCATCCCAAGCATTTAATGATTATTTGTTATCAATTTCACGACCCCAAACATTTAGTCGTGATGGCGCTTGTCGTGGAATCAAGCAAGCCACACATTTCGTTGAATCTAAGCTTATTTTTTCCAGAAAGTTTATAAATTTAGAAGAAAAATATAGCTACTAATCCATTGAAAGTCTAACATCATTTAAAAATACAGTTTAAAAGCAAAATCCAAGATCTAGTGTCACTCAGCCACGAACTACTATCAATACAATATCGGGATGTAAAACTCACACCATAATGTTTGGAGAAAACGAAAATACAATAGGAAGATAAGAGGGAGAAATTGAGGTTGTGATCGTCAGCTGCTACCTCGAAGACTCCAATGAACCCTCGATTCGCAAAACAACCACTGCTGCCAGGCCTCGATGAACCTGGATCTGCACACAAGGTGTAGGGGGTAATATGAGTACACCAACTCACAAGTAACGAACCCAAACTTTGGGCTGAGAGATAGTGACAGACTAAACCTCGGGATTGGCAATAAACATCGTATAGAAATTAGACATGCTAAAAGTAAACTCTACTGGCCAATATATAAAATTATATGAAACTAGTTTTGAAATGCACATTGTGCTCACAACCCTCACACATAAGTCCACTGAGTACCGTATATGGTTCTCAGGCCCAGGGGAGGTCCATCCCGCAATGTACATAATCATCGGTGACCGTAGTCACTCAGTACTGAGGAAAAAGTCCAATCCAGCCCCATGGAGAAGATCCATCTACGGATTACAACAATCGGACAAGATCCATATCCAGGGACGATCCATCCCTCACATAACATCAACTTCGGAAAAGGTCCATGTCTAGGGAAAATCCATCCCTCAATATCAATGCGCTCACTGGGGGTGTAAAGACTCCGGAGGGGCCCTATTGGCCCAAGCGCTATATCAAGAAAACGAAGGCATGATTAAAATATCGATGCGGTGTACAGTTCGACCTCATAACTGTCTCACTAACAAGCTCTCAGCCTCACTCAGTCATTACTCTCCAGTCTCACTCACATGGAATCACAGATGCATGAATTAGCCCGAAACAATGATAAATATGTACAATTAACAATTACCGAGACTGAGGCATGAAATGGTATGCTATGAAAATACTGAGTATATGAATTGAAATAATCACATAAGGAGACAGCAATATACGACCACTCGGGTCTCAGCATTTTCGGCGTGAAGCCTTAGCATTTATACTTAACATGATTTCTAACATGTTCATAGTTACCACAATAATAGAAGCGCGGATATCAATCCGTAGCTACTAAACGGTGCCATGGGATGAGCCAGGACACAAATTACTCGGTGCACGCCCGCACACCCGTCACTTGGCATGTGCGTCACCTCAGTTATAGTCATATATCATATAGTTCGAGGTTTCGAACCCTCAGAACCAAGTTTGGAAACGTTACTTACCTCAAAACCGGCTAAAATCCTAGCCCGCAGTGCCCTTGCCTCTAGACTCGGCCTCCGAGTGCTATAAATCTACCAAAAATTAGATTTATACCATCAATGAATGCTAAGGGACAAAACCCGTTCGAAAATGATCAAAATTAACACAAAATCCCGAAATTGGCAAAACACGACCCCCGTGCCCATATCTCGGAATTTGAAAAAATTTACATCACAAGAATACTCATCCTCCCACGAGTCTATACATACCAAGAACATCAAAATCGGACCTCAAATGACCCCTCAAATCCCCCTTTTAAAGTCTCTAATTACAAGCCCTAATTACCCAGTTTTGGTACTAATTTCCCACAAATTTCACCACTAATCAGTCCATTAATCACATATAAACGAGTTTTAAGTCCAAAAGTCTTACCTCCACGAAGAACTCTCGAATTCCCTCTTCAAAACCCTTCAAAAGTTTCAAACTCGTGTAAAAATGGTGGAAGAATGATCAAAATTTGCTAAGGGTCCTTTTTATATGTTCTGCCTAGCTATTTCCACACCTGCGGCTAAATTCTCGCGCCTGCGGACCAGCACCTGCAGTCCCAGGTGCGCACCTGCGAGAATCACTTAAATGGCCATTTTCCGCACCTGCGATCAAAATACCGTACCTGCGGCCCCAGCTCCGCATCTGCGGTCTTTCACCAGTCCACCAAAAATCCGCATCTGCAACCATTTTTCTGCTTCTGCGGGCCTGCACCTGTGGTCCCGTATCCACAGGTGCGGTTACACCAGAACCTGCAGCTTCAGCTGCAAATTTCCAACTTTCAACACCTCGATGGCTATCTGAAATCATCACGAGCCCCTCGGGACCCCAACCAAAAATACCAACAAGTCCTAAATGATCACCCGGACTTAGTCGGACCTTCGGAACACCTAAAATAACCTCAAAACACCAAATTCACATCGGATTCAAGCCTATGAACCTTGAAACTTCCAAATTTTGCCAAAGATACCCAAACCATCCAAAACACGTCTGATTGACCTGAAAATATGCACACACATCCAAAATGATCCTACGAACTTGTTCCAACTTCCGGAATTCCATTCCGACCACGATAGCTAATTTTTCATTGCCGACCGGAAATAGCCAAAAACTCATTTTCGCCAATTCAAGCCTAATTCTACTCCGGACCTCAAAATCACATTCCGAACACGCACCTAAGTCCCAAATCACCTAATGAAGCTATCCGAGCTAAAAAAAATCCACATTCCTAGGTCTTTTACCTAATAGTCAACTCATGGTTGACTTTTCTAACCATAAGGTCAACTTAAGAGACTAAGTATCTCAATTCTCACCACGACCACTGCGAACCCGAACCAACCGACCCAACACATTATAATTAGGTTAAATATCACATGACAAAGCTGAAACAGAGGAAACGAGGCTAATCTCACAAAACGACCGGCCCAGTCATTATATTCTCCCCCTCTTAAACAAACGTTCGTCCTCGAACGGGTCTAGAAACATACGTGGAGTCTTAAATAAGTGAGGATATATGCTCCACATCTCCCACTCAGTCTCCCAGGTGGCCTCCTCCACCGGCTGCCCTCTCCACTGCACCTTCACTGAAGCTATATCCTTAGATCTCAACCTTCTGACCTGAAGACCCAAAATATCCACTAGCTCTACCTCATACGACATATCACCCTCAAGTTGAACCGTGATGAAGTCCAAAACATGAGACGGGTCACCAACATACTTTCAGAGCATAGAAACATGGAACACCGGATGAACACTCGATAAGCTGGGTGGAAAAGCAAGTCTATAAGCCACCTCTCCAACCTTCTGAAGCACCTCAAAAGGCCCAATGAGCCGGGGGCTCAACTTGCCCCTTTTCCCGAACCGCATAACACCCTTCAGGGGTGACACCTTCAGCAGTACTTTTTCCCCAACCATTAAAGACATATCCCAGACCTTCCGGTACGCGTAGCTCTTCTGCCTAGACTCCGCCGTGCGAAGCCGCTCTTGAATCAAATTCACCTTATCCAACGCATCCAGTACCAAGTCTATGCCCAATAGCCTAGCCTCACCCGGCTCAAACCAACCAACCGGTGATCTATACCTCCTACCATATAGAGCCTCATACGGAGCCATCTGGATACTCGACTGATAACTATTATTATATGCAAACTCCGTGAGTGGTAAAAATTGGTCCCATGAACCCCCAAAATCAATGAAATAGGCACGCAACATGTCTTCCAAAATCTGAATAGTGTGCTCTGACTGCCCGTCAGTTTGAGGATGAAATGCGGTGCTCAACTCGACCTAAGTACCCAACTCTCTCTGCACGGGCCTCCAAAATTGAGATGTGAACTGAGCACCTCTGTCAGAAATGATAGAAACTGGGACACCATGCAACCGGGCAACCTCCCGAATGTAAATCTCATCTAACCGCTACGAAGAATATGTAGTACTAATAGGAATGCAGTTCGCGGACTTGGTCAACCGATTCACAATAACCCATATAGCATCGAACCTCCTCGAAGTCCGTGGGAGTCCAACTACAAAGTCCATGGTGATATGCTCCCACTTCCACTCCGGAATATCTAACCTCTAGTGCAATCCACCTGGTCTCTGGTGCTCATACTTGACCTGCTGATAGTTGAGACACCGAGCTACAAACTCAACAATATCCTTCTTCATCCGCCTCCACCAATAATGTTGTCTCAGATCCTGGTACATCTTCGCGGCACCCGGATGGATGGAATACCGCGAGCTATGGGCCTCTTCTAGAATCAACTCTCGAAGCCCATCCACATTGGGCACACAAATCCGACCCTACATCCTCATAACCTTATCATTACCAATAACCACATCCCTAGCATCACCTCGTCGGACCCTGTCTTGCAGAACGAGCAAGTGTGGGTCATCATACTAGCGCTCTCTGATCCGGACATAAAGAGAAGACATGGAAGCTACACTACCCAACACCCGGTGTGGCTCTGATAAGTCCAATCTCACAAACCGACCTGCTAAAGCCTGAACATTAAGTGCTAATGGTCTCTTTGCTGCTAGGAGATATGTTATACTCCCCAAACTTTCTGCTCTGCGACTCAAGGCATTGGACACTACGTTGGCCTTTCTCTTAAGGTATATAATAGTGATATCATAGTCCTTGAGGAGCTCCAACCATCTCCTCTGACGCAAATTCAAATCCTTCTGCTTAAACAGATGTTGTAGACTACGGTGATCAGTGAAAACCTCAAAATGTACCCCATACAAATAATGACGCCAAATCTTCAAGGCGTGAACAATGGCTGCTAGCTCGAGATCATGCACTGGATAATTCTTCTCATGAGTCTTCAACTGACGCGAGGCGTAGGCAATCACCCTACCCTCCTGCATCAAAACACAACCAATGCCTATCCTCGAGACATCACAATATATTGTATAAGAACCTGAAGCTGATGGAAATACTAATACTGGAGCTGAAGTCAATGCCGTATTGAGCTTCTGAAAGCTCTCCTCACACGCGTTCGACCACCTGAATGGAGCACCCTTCTGTGTCAGTATGGTCAAGGGAGAAGCAATAAAAGAAAACCCCTCTACAAAGCGACGGTAATATCCCACTAAACCAAGGAAGCTCCTAATCTCTGTAGCTGAGGACGGTCTGGGCCAACTCTGTACTGCCTCTATCTTCTTCAAATCCACTTGAATACCCTCACTGGACACCACGTGCCCCAAGAAAGCTACTGAGCCAAGCCAAAACTCACACTTGGAGAACTTTGCATAAATTTTCTCCTCCCTCAATCTCTGTAGAACAACTCTCAAATGCTGAGCATGCTCCTCCTGGCTATGAGAATATACCAGAATGTCATCAATGAACACAATAACAAAAGAATCCAGGTACGGCTGAAACACGTTGTTCATCAAATGCATGAATGCCGCTGGGGAATTGGTCAGCCCAAAAGACATCACCATAAACTCATAATGGCCATAACGAGTCCTGAAAGTTGTCTTGGGAATATCAGAATGCTTAATATTCAGCTTATGATACCCGGATCTCAAATCAATCTTAGAGAACACTCTAGCTCCCTGAAGCTGGTCAAACAAATCATCAATACGAGGCAAAGGATATTATTCTTGATTGTAACCTTGTTCAATTGCCTGTAGTCAATACACATTCTCATGGAACCATCTTTCTTCTTTACCAACAACACCGGTGCACCTCAAGGTGACACACTAGGCCGAATGAACCCCTTATCTAGGAGTTTCTGAAGCTGCTCTTTCAATTCCTTCAACTCCGTTGGAGCCATACGATACGGTGGAATAGAGATAGGCTGAGTGCCCTGCACCAAATCAATTCCAAAATCAATATCCCTATCAGGTGGCATGCCTGGCGGGTCAGCAGGAAACACGTCCGGAAAATCATGGACTACAAGAACAGAATCAATAGTGGGAGTCTCAACACTGACATCCCTCACAAAGGCTAAATACGATAAACACCCTTTCTCTACCATACGCTGAGCCTTCAGGTAAGAAATCACCCTACTAGGCACATACTCAATAGAACCTCTCCACTCAACTCTCGGGAATCCTGGCATCACTAAGGTCACGGTCTTAGCGTGACAATCAAGAACTACATGACACGGAGATAACTAATCCATGACCAATATCACATCAAAGTCAACCATGCTAAGTAACAACATATCCACTCGGGTCTCCAAACCCCCAATAGATATCACACAAGACCGGTACACCCGATCCACAATAATAGTATCGCCCACCGAAGTCGACACATGAATGGATGTAACTAAGGACTCACGAGGCATAACAAGAAAATGGGCAAAGTATGATGAAACATAAGAATACGTGGAACCAGGATCAAATAAGACTGAAGCATCTCGGTGACAGACTGAGACAATACCTTTAATTACTACATCTGAGGCCATAGCATCTGGTCTGTCTAGGAGTGCATAGAAATTAGCCAGACCTCCACCTAATCGACCTCCCCCTCTAGGGAGGCCTCTAGCTGACTGACCCCCACCCCTAGCTGCTTGGGCGGGTGGTGTAGAAACTGGTGTTGATGCAGAAGGATGGCTCCTCTACTGGAATGAACCACCTGAGAGACGGGGATAATACCTCTTGATATGACCCGGTTCACCACAATCAAAGAAACCCCTCTCGGCAAATGACGGTGGGGACTGAAGGGGACCCCTAGAACAAGAATAACTACCAGAAGAACCATGCGCACTGATGGTGGTCGAGATGAACTCTTGGCGGGAAGGGCACTGAATGAGGAACGGCCTGGATGAGAGTTGCAGGGACCATGCCTCGATAATGCACCACTGTAGGCTGGGCGGACTGGTTGAGGAGGCCTAAATGAACGACCTCTGTTGTGCTGAGACTTACCTCCCGAATGAACACCACCAAAACTACCAGATCCTCAAGGCCTCTTGGCCTCCCTCTCTACTCGCTCCTGGCGGCGAACCGACTCAATCTCTATGGATATGTCAACTACCTCCTCAAAAGAAGCGCCAGATACCTTCTCCCTGGTTAGAAAAATCTGAAGTTGGTAAGTGAGGCCATCGACGAACCTCCTGATCATATCCCTATATGTGGGAACTAGCCATATAGCATGACGGGCTAACTCGGAGAACCTCATCTCATACTGTGTCACGGTCATGTCCGCTTGACGCAACTGCTCGAACTCCCTGCGAAGCTCCTCCCTGCGTGACTGCGGTATATACTTCTCCAAGAAGAGAATGGAGAACTGATGCCAGGTAAGGGGCGCTGCATCAACAGGCATACGCCTCTCACAGGCCTCCCACCAAGCAAGTGCAGCATCTGAGAACTATAAGGTAGTAAATGGAACCCCACTGGCCTCCAATATCCCTGTTGTGCGAAGAATCCTCTGACACTTTCCCAAGAAATCCTGGGTATCCTCACCCTCAGTACCACTGAAAATCGGAGGCTAAAGTCTACTAAACCTCTCCAACTTGCGCTGATCATCATTTTCCAAAGCTGGGACCACATAGTCCTGGGCTGGGGCAACTGGCTGGACTGGAGCTGCCCCCGGTGTCTGAAGCCCCTAGGTAGCATGCTCAGGTATCCGGGAAACTGGAGTCTGAGTGCCTCCCCCGGCCTGAGAAGTAGCGGTAGTAGTAGACATATCGACTGCATGTGCAAGACTGGTGCACACAGTCAAAATCTGAGAAAGGGTCTCTTGAAGACCCGGAATCACAATAGGCACTTCCGGTGCCTGAGCTTGTCCCACTCGAATCTCAACGGTGGGGACCTAATCCTGAACATTAGGAGGGTCCATAGGTGCTGCCCCGGCTACTACGCGGGCTGCACCCCTCCCTCTTCCACGACCTCAACCTCTCACGGGTCCAGCTGGTGTCTGATCACCCCGATCGGTAGCTCGAGTCCTCACCATCTATGAGAGAATGAAAACAACAGAAGTTTAGTTCCAGGAATCAACATGTTCGCACGACAGAATTCAAAAATGTGAGATTTTTCCTAAGGGTTCTGTAGCCTCTCGAAGATAAGTACAGACGTCTCCATTTCAATATGCAAGACTCTACTAAACCTGCTCATAGCTGGTGAGACCTATTTAACCTAGAGCTCTGATACCAACATGTCACGACCCCAAACATTTAGTCGTGATGGCGCCTGTCGAAGAATCAGGAAAGCCACACATTTCGTTGAATCTAAGCTTATTTTCAGAAAGTTTATAAATTTAGAAGAAAAATATAGCTACTAATCCATTGAAAGTCTAACATCATTTAAAAATACAGTTTAAAAGCAAAATCCAAGATCTAGTGTCACTCAGCCACGAACTACTATCAATACAATATTGGGATGTAAAACTGACACCATAATGTCTGGAGAAAACAAAAATACAATAGGAAGATAAGAGGGCCTCGATGAACTTGGATCTGCACACAAGGTGCAGGGGGTAACGTGAGTACACCAACTCAGAAGTAACGAACCCAAACTATGGGCTGAGAGGTAGTGACAGACTAAACCTTAGGATTTGCAATAAACAACGTACAAAAATTAGACATGCTAACAGTTTATCAGAAAGTGAACGAAATATGCCAAGTTTTCCTAGTTAACTCTACCTGCCAATATATAAAATTATATGAAACTAGTTTTGAAATGCACATTATGCTCACAACCCTCACACAGAAGTCCACTCAGTACCGTATATGGCTCTCAGGCCCAGGGAAGGTCCATCCCGGAATGTACATAATCATTGGTGACCGTAGTCACTCAGTACAGAGGAAAAAGGCCAATCCAGCCCCACAGAGAAGATCCATCTCCGGATTATAACAATCGGACAAGATCCATGTCGAGGGACGATCCATCCCTCACATAACATCAACTTCGGACAAGGTCCATGCCCAAGGAAAATCCATCCCTCAATATCAATGCGCTCACTAGTGGTGTAAAGACTCCGGAGGGGCCCTATTGGCCCAAGCGCTATATCAAGACAACGAAGACATGATTAAAGTATCGCTGCAGTGTGCAGTCCAACCTCATAACTGTCTCAATAACGGGGATCTCAGCCTCACTCAGTCATTACTCTCCAGTCTCACTCACATGGACTCACAGATGCATAAATTAGCCCGAAACAATGATAAATATGTACAATTAACCATTACCGAGACTGAGGCATGAAATGGTATGCTATGACAGGACTTAGTATATGAATTCAAATAATCACATAAGGAGACAGCAATATACGACCACTCCGGTCTCAACTTTTTCGGCGTGAAGCCTTAGAATTTGTACTTATTATGATTTCTAACATGTTCACAGTTACCACAATAATAGAAGCGCAGATATCAATTCGTAATAGCTACTAAACGGTGCCATGGGATGAGTGTTTAACCAAAGAATTAGATCCTTTGACCAAAGCTATTTTTAGGATGAACACGGGTTACTGATAATCAAGGAAATAATATTAAGTAAACAAGAATAAGTAAATGATGATAATAAGATGCTTCAGAAAAGTAAAGTGTATTGTCTTCGTAGTTTAGATGCCCTTACAAGCCATTTCCTCTTCCCTTATATAGGGAGTTCCTCAATATAACGTCTGCCTTTTACAATGATCGCTCATTAATGACTAATTATTACATTAATGGGACGTTTTAAAGGATAACTGTAACTGTTGCGTGAAGGTTTTGTAACGTATGAGTCATTAATTGAGGATCTCTAGATCTTCCCGTAGCTTTGTCCGGATTCATTTTGACCGTATCTCTTCCTTGTCCCAATCAGGTTGGATTTCCTGTAGCTGATTATCCCGTAGGTTTATTGATCTGTACCTCTTTGTTTCGTACATCTTTATAGAATCATATCCAGCTGTCATATTTTCCTTGGTCCACGTAGCTGGCTGAGTTGTCAGGAATCATCTTACGTGTGAAACACTTTTTTACCAATACAGATAGTCCCCCCACTTACCATTTTTTTATCGATTAATATTTGGTAAATGGATATGCATTTATGGCGGGAATATTTTGCCGCCGCTTTACCTCGAAACATTGTATCCTTCTCTGAACATATGTGTCGCTTCCATTTAATGCTCAATCTACGTGTTCCCTTCGGATTGGTTCTGCAGTTACTCAGCACCTTTTAGGGCTTTCTGCGGCTGCATCAGTCACGAAGTGACACCTTCAATTATGACTTTTCTCATTATTGTTTTTTCCCATGTTTGACGGTTGTCTTCAAGTATAAATACCTATTTTATTTTCTTTACTTCCACGAAACACTTTCTAGCTTGTCTCTTTTATTTTTAAAGAATTTCTTCTTGTCTTCGTAAACATGTCTTCTTTGAACCAATCTAAAAGAGTAATAGACGTCGAGAATTTGACACCCTCTTCTGCTCCGACTCGGAGTCGGAGGGGTGGTAGACTGAGGAGTTTAAGTTCTACTCCTTCGAGGGGTTCTTCTTCTTCCCAAATTGTTTCCCTTCCTTCTGCTAGGTCTTTAGTCTCTCCAAGAGCTATGGCTTCCAGGTCTTTGTCCAGGGGTAGAGATCATCATGAACCCCTACGCGAACCACGAGTGGATGAAATCATTCCTGCTGAGTTTACCTTCACTAGGGATAGCCAAGTCCTTGTAGACCAGTCGTTATCCCTTGATAGTGTTGATAGGTATCCCACTCTTATTACTGAAGGTTTGATTCCCCTTGTTCACAGGGAATGTTCTTGGGCGTCTGATTTTCCCATTGTTATTCCAAATAGCAATCAAAGAATAACATCTTACAAGACGGGGCATTCTTTTGTTTACACTTACCCTTTCACTCTAGGGTTTAGACCTCCTATTGATCCGGTCATCATCAAATTTTGTCATTTCTTCAATATTTTCTTAGGACACTCTTGTGTGGCGAGATGTCGCGTGTCTTAGATGTTTAGCTTCTTTAGCCTCGGTTCCTTTTACCTTCAATCACCTCATTCATCTTTATTCTCCTACCTTGTTTCATCAAGGGGTTTTCACTCTGGCTGCTAGGAGCAAAAGAGTATTGGTAACCCCTGATGACGACAAGGATAGAGGTTGGTACCTTCGGTACGTTGTTGTGCCCACTGCTGGTTTAGTGGGTGAAGAAAATCTTCCCTTCCCTGAGAAATGGAATCGTGCTCGTGAGTAGATTTTAGCTCACACTTGTTATTTTCTTCTTTTTGCTTTAAGTGTTTTATTAACACCGTAGCTACTTTCTTCTTCTTTCAGCAATCATGGGTACTGTTGAGAATGTCTCTGGTATCCGTGATTGGGTAGAAAAACTGTTATTGATTGCTCCATTGAAGGAAAGATCTTGGAAGTACTTCTCTGGAAAGTACGGTTGGAAAGTGAAGACTCACGGTAAATGAAACTTTTTTTTTGCTTCTTTTCCTTACTCGAGCCTCTTTTTCTTCGTTTGTTTAACCTTCTTCTTTCGACAGGGTTTTCTGCTCGGGGGGTGTCTGCTGCATCCCTTCCGAAGATGTCCTTGGCTCAGGCCCAGGAAATTATTACTGGCTCCTCTTCTTCAAAGAGGAAAGTTAGTGGGTCTAGGACCTTAGAAGAAGAAGAAGAAGAGGTCACTTTGGTGCACAGGTCACGTAGAAGAAGGGTGGTCTCAGACGATGAGTCTACACCCGTGGCAGTGTCTTCCATGCCTGATGTTAGACCTTCTACATTTGGGGATTCTTCTTCTTCTCCTGCACAGGATTCCGTGGATCATCTATTCCGCGAAGGCTTTGGCCCTGCTGCTAATGAGACGCATGTGGCTGTTTTTCCCCCCTCCTTTAGAGAAATCCCTTCGTCCCTTCCGTCTATTTTCTCTGCTCCTTTGGCCATTACTACTTATGCTGCTGCCTTGCCCGTGGCTTTCTCATCTCCTCAAGTTTTCGCGCCTGATGCTTCTTTTGCTCCCAAAATTTCATTACCCGTGGCTCCTTTGTCTCAGCCTTGGAGCGGCAGATGAGAGTCGTGGCTGTGGAGTTGACAGTGGAGAAGGCTTCTTCTAGCCAAGCGAACAAAGACAAGAGCATTCTTGAGTCTTCGTTTGCTGAGCAATTATCCCGTGCCTCCGTAGAAGTTAGAAGCTTGAAAGACTTGTTGGGGCAGAAGGAGGAATACTCAGGCGAGCTTGTACAGTCACTCACCCGGACTCAAGAGGATCTTCGCAATGCTTTGGAAAAAGTCCACACTCTGGAGGAGTCAATTGTACCTTTGAGGGCTGCCCATGAAGCTGCTGAAGCTGAGAAGGACGGGCTAAGAGCTGAACTTCAGATATGGGAGAGAGATTATGAAACTCTCGAAGAGGCGGTTGTTGTTGATGTTAGTTGGGCGTACATGAATTCTCGCCTTGACACATCGACGGAAATGAGTCAAGAAGGTTTTGACCTTAGTGCTAAAATAGCTAAAATCAAGGAAGCCATGGAGAAGGCTCAAAAAGATCAGACTCTCTCTTCACCTGAAGGTGAGACTCTTGCTGCTCACGCCTCTTCGTCCCGAGTTGCTCCTGTTCCTATCGCCAGCGAAGAAGTCACTCCTCCTCCTCAAGAAGATTAAGATGTTGATTCACATCCTTTTTTTATTTGATTGGTGGTTACCCCTAGCTCCATCGGGGGTAGATTTGGATCTTTTAAAGTCCCCAACTGATAACTTAGGGGAACCTTAATGTACAAAAATTATATGCGGCTAAATATCTAGTCAATACTTAGTTCCTACCTAGCCGCTTTTTAATATATGCAAGTATGACTTTTTTTTTCTTCGAGTTTTCACTCTTAAGTCTTTTGCATGTTTAATTTGCGAGGTTTTTATTTTACCTCTGAGTGTTTGCATGAAGATGCTTAAATTATTCGTACCTTTTCATAGTAGGCACGGTGTTGCATTTAAAATGCGAGAGTTTTTGTAATAGGCATTGTTTATGAAAGAGGGCCCTTTTATGATCGACACTTAATGAAGAAGACGTTTCAACTTCATGATAGTGTAATAATGCAATAGAGTGATAATTTTTCACATGTTTAAGAATGTTTCTGAGGAGAGTTTTTTGTTTGAACTTCCACAACATTTTACATGTGTTTGATTATCGTCTAAAACTCATGTTGCAACTGTTTTCTTTTAACAGATTTTGATATACACTTCTATTTCGTAACTGTTTTTCGTAAGTAACAGTTTTTTCGAGTTAATACAAGAGAACAACTGTTTTTCGTTTGTAACAGTTTTTATAAAGATTGGGATTCTCATCTGTAACTGTTTTTATTGATCACAATTTTAAATAAGTACGAGGGAAATGCTCTTACATCCGTAACTGTTTTATTTGATAACGGTTTTCTGAACAAATACAAGGATTTTGATCTTTCATCTGTAACGGTTTTATTCGATAACAGTTTTCTATATGAGTACAAAGATTTTGTAACTATTTTATTTGATACAACAGTTTTTGAATGAGTACAATGATGATGATCTTTTACCCCTAACTGTTTTTGGTTACAACAGTTTTCTTTTGAATAAGTACAAAGATGTGCATTTCTTCCTCATGGTTAATATTTTGCCTTTCAACCTGAACATGTTCGAAGGTTTTTGTATTAGGCTTTGTATTTGAGTCTTCAGCTCTTTCGATTCTGCTCGTATCACTTTTCTTGTTGGGTAGATGGATCTTCAGACTCGAGCTTTGACTTTCTGATAGTCTTCTTTGCTTCGTCTCAGCCTTCCATACTGTATAGTCCCCAAAGTGTTTGAGTTTTGAAGAATGAAATCTCGAGCATTTGACTATTCTTTCCTTGTGGTCCTTTTCCTGAAAAGGAAAAACATGCGGGACTCGAAGGTATATACTTTTTAGATGATGACTGCTTAACCCTTTAAAACGTCCATCAGAAAGTGTAACCCTATACCGGGAATTGTGTTACTTCCTCGTGTCTTTGCAGGTCTAATATCATCATATGGTGATGGGTTAGCTTTAAGCCTATCATCTAAAAATGTTAGTAAAATTTTAAATGTTCAAAATAAAATCGAACGTGTGATACCTGACTGGGGGTACTTCTTTTCCTTAGAAGTAGTACTTCTTCAAGTGGATGGCATTCCAACTTGTCGGTAGGATTCTACCGTCCATAGCTTCCAGCTCGTAGGCGCCCTTTCCATCTATCCCTCGAATTTTGTAGGGTCCTTCCCAATTTGGATTTAGCTTTCCTGCGCCTTCTTCTTTCGTTGATTGAAAGACTCTTTTGAGGACGAAGTTCCTAATCTTGAAGTATCTGAGATGAGCTTTACGGTTGTAATAACGCTCTATGATTTGTTTTTGAGCTGCCATCTGTATTAGCGCTGCTTCCCTTTGTGGTTCAAGCAGATCTAGATTAGTCCTCAATTCGTCGTCGTTTGCTACCTCCGTGGCTGTTATAAACCTTATGCTTGGTTCGCCAATTTCCACTGGTATTAAGGCTTCTGAGCCATAGACAAGTGCAAACAGAGTTTCTCCCATGGCTATTTTTGACGTTGTTTTGTATGCCCATAGTACCGCTGGTAACTCATCAGGCCAATTTCCTTTGGCTTTATCTAGGCGCTTCTTCTGGTTGTTGACGGTGATTTTATTCGTTGATTCTGCTTGACCGTTAGCCACGGGGTGGTATGGCGTTGAAGTGATCCGTTTGATTTTCCAGCTTTCAAAGAATTCTATGATTTATGAGCCTATGAACTGTGGGCCATTATCACACACGATCTCCTTTGGTATACCAAAGCGGCATATTATGTTTCGCCATAAGAAGCTTTTAACTTCCTTTTCTCGCACCTGTTTGAGTGCTTCTGCCTCTACCCATTTTGTAAAATAGTCGGTTAGCATGAGTAGAAACCGTACCTGTCCTTTAGCTGGGGGAAGAGGTCCCACTATGTCCATACCCAATTTCATGAAGGGTCATGGGGATATAATTGGATGCAATAATTTCGTTGGTCGATGCATGTTATTGGCGAACCTTTGGCATCTGTCGAATTTGGATACGAAGTTCTCGACCTTTTCTTCCATCTTAGGTCAATAATACCCAACTCTGATTAGGGTTTTTACCAAGGATCTCTCCCCTGAGTGATTTCCACAATGTCCTTCGTGGACTTCTTTCATCACGAGCTCCGTTTGATTAGGTCTGAGGCATTTATCTAGGGGCCCTCTAAACATTTTGCGATATAATGTATTGCGAATGAGGTAGTACCATGCAGCTTTACGACGGAGTGCTTGAGATTTTTCTTGTCTTCAGGTATGGTACCATTCTGCAAAAAACATAGAATTTCGTTTCTCCAATCCCAGGTTAAATTGTTGAAAGTTACCTCATTTCTGTCTTGGTCGATCGCTGAATGGAATAAATGAACGACAATTGCATTGTCTTTGTTTGTTACTTCCGTGACTGCTGCGAGGTTAGCTAATGCATCTGCCTCCGCATTTTCTTCTCTAGGTATTTGTATTACCTTCCAAGTTTTGAATTGTCTCACGAGCTCTCGTGCCTTTTCCAGGTACTGTTGCATCCGATTCTCTCGAGCGATGTAAGTCCCCTGCATCTGATTCACTACCAGCTGGGAGTCGTTGTTGATTACAATTTGATCGATTGAGAGTTCTCGTGCGAGTTCTAGTCCTGAAATGACAGCTTCGTACTCTGCTTCGGTGTTAGTTATAAGATAACATTTAATAGTCTGTCGTGTCTTTTCACCCATGGGTGATATTAAGACTATGCCTAAACCGGCGCCTTTTATATTGGAAGAGCCATTAGTAAATAGGGTCCATAGACCCGGATTAGCACCGTTAAAGAGTTGTAATTCCTTTTCCACTTCAGGGACAATGCTATTACTAAAGTCAGCAACAAAATCAGTTAAGATTTGAGACTTAATTGCAGTCCTAGGCTGATATATTATTTCATGCTCACTTAATTCTATGGGCCACTTGGATAATCTTCCTGATAGTTCCTGTTTACGCAAAATATTTCTTAAAGGACACGAAGTCACAACAATGATTGGATGACATTGAAAATATGGTCGTAATTTTCTAGATGTCATTATTAAAGCTAAGGCTAACTTTTCTAGATGTGGATATCTGGTTTCAGCATCTACTAAAGTTTTACTTACATAATAAATAGGAGATTGTTTACCTTTATCTTCTCTTACCAACAATGTACTTACAGCAATATCTGAGATAGCCAAGTAGATGTACAGTCTCTCCCCCTCCTTCGGCTTTGATAGCAGCGGGGGTTTTGATAGATAAGCTTTCATATTCTTGAGAGCCTGTTGACATTCCTCAGTCCATTCGAACTGATTCTGCTTTTGAGGACTGAAAATAATTTAAAACTTTTCTCGGAAGACTTGTAAATAAATCTTCCCAAAGTTGCTATTCTTCTCGTTAGTCTTTGAACTTCTTTTTTATTTATAAGTACATCAGGTATTTCTTCTATAGCTTTAATTTGAGCGGGATTTACCTCTATTCCCCTGTTTGACACAAGGAAAACCAGGAATTTACCCGATTCTATGCCAAAAGCGCATTTTTCTGGATTCAACTTCATATTATACCTGCGTAAAATGTCAAATGTAATAGAGAGATGCTGGAAACGGTCTTCAACTCGTGTTGATTTTACCAGCATGTCGTCGATGTAAACTTCCATCATTTTTCCAAAATGTTCCTGGAACATCTTGGTCACTAGCCTTTGATACGTGGCTCCAGCGTTTTTTAAGCCAAAAGGCATGACTTTATAACAATAAGTCCCCTGTTCGTAATAAAGGAGGTTTTTTCCTCGCCTGAGGAATCCATTTTAATCTGATTATAACTAGAATATTCATCTAGAAAGCTTAGCAATTCATGACCTGCGGTGGCATCAATCATTTGATCTATGTGTGGTAATGGGAATGAATCTTTGGGCCATGCTTTATTTAAATCAGTATAATCTACGCATACTCTCCATTTGACATTCTTTTTAGGTACTACCACAGTGTAAGCTAACAGTTAGGGTACGTTACCTCTCGTATCGAACCAATTTTCAAGAGTTTCTGTACCTCTTCGTCAATCACTTGGTTCTTGAATAGTCCTTGCTTTCTTTTCTTCTGCTTAACAGGTACGAAGGATGGATCTTCATATAGTTTATGAGTCATCACTTTTGATGGGATACCTGTCATATCTGAGTGGGACCACGCAAAGCATTCTGCGTTAGCCTTTAAATAATCAATTAACTTACCTCTTTGACCGGGGCTCAGCCTCGTGACTATATACACCTTCTGTTCAGGTTTTTGTTCGAACAATGGAATAGCTTCGAGCTCTTCCGTGGTTGTTTTGATGTCCTCGTCTTCCTCCGGTTCATGAATGACGTCCGGTCTGGAATCCACATCCGTGTGGTCCAATGCATCTTCCGTGGTGACTTGATTCACCTTCTCGTGAGTATCTCCTTTCGTATCTGTTTGAATGTTCATTTCTTTCTTACCTGTTTGGTCAGTAACTTTTTCCGTACCTGTTTGGCCGGTGACATCTGTCTGGAAGATTTCTCTATCTTCCCATTCTTCTGTCTCTACTTTTTTGTTATAATGCACCACGGAATTTATATTTCTGGAGGTCTGTTGATCACCTCTAATATATCTGATTCCCTATTCTGAAGGGAATTTAATTACCTGGTGTAAGGTGGATAGTACCGCTTTCATGTAGTGGATCCAGAGCCTTCCCATAATCACGTTATAAGCCATGTCAGTATCAATGACTTGGAATTTGGTGTTTTTAGTTACTCCCTCGGCGTAAGTGCTAAGTTCGATCTCTCCTTTGGTTATCACTGTAGAGTTATCAAACCCTGATATGGCTTGTGCCTTTGGGATCACCTGATTTCCCATGAGCATTTCTTCCACGACTCTTAGCAGAATGATATTGACTGAACTACATGGATCAATCAACAATCTTTTAACGTTAGTGTCAAGAATGAGTAAGGATATTACCAGAGCATCGTTGTGGGGGAGCATTAGTCCGCCAAAATCTGCATCGTCAAAGGATATATTATCTTCATCTGGATATTCTCGAACCCGCTTTCCGTGGGTAATTGTGACCTTCGAGGCTAATTTGCAAACTATTCCGTTCACTTCCTCTCCTCCATGTATCACGTTGACGATTCTTTTTGGAGATGGAGGCTTCGGGGGCTCCTGCATGTTCTTCATATATGCCTATTTACCTTTATCACTAAACAATTCTGTTAAATAGCCCTGTTTCAATAATTGTTCTATTTAACCTTATAAAAATCTGCAATCTGCAGTCCTGTGTCCATGATCATTATGGAATTCACACCAGAAATCTGGGTTCCTCTTATTTGGGTTTGACCGCATTTCTTTGGGCCACTTAACCTTATCTCCCATATTTCTTAATATCGAAACAAGTTCAGGAGTACTTACATTAAAGGTATGATCCCCAATTCGTGCATTACCTCTAGGTCATTCATCCCGATCCTTTCTAGATCTAGATGAGGATGAGCCTACATCCCTGCTTGGTGGTCTATAATTTGACCTAGTATTTTCAAACCTGGGGCGTGTTTCGCGTCCCGATGGTCCTAAGGAAGGATCGTACCTATTTTTACCTGATCTCTTGTCTGATTCGGATCGCCTGGATCTGGAATGATCTTCATCTTTCGAACGAGCAATGATATCTTCTTGTATTCAAAATTTAGTAATGTACCTATTATATACATCATTCCACGTTGTAGCTGGGAATTCTCTCAAATTTTCTTTGAGTTTCCTTGCTTTATTTTAAATATGTCCTCCATTCTTTTCTCGACTTTTTGTGCACCAGAGTGTGCTTTTATGAAATAATCTGCAAGCTCAACAAAATAATCAATAGAATTTTCAGGGAGAAGAGAATGCCAGGTTAGGGCTCCTTTGGTAAGTGTTTCTCCGAACTTTTTGACAAGGACTGATTCAATCACTTGTTTTGTTAAGTCGTTGCCCTTTACTCCGGTAGTAAAAGCAGTCACATGGTCGTGTGGGTCAGTTGTTCTGTCATACTTAGGAACGTCAGGCATTTTAAATTTCTTGGGTATAGGCAAGGGTGTTGTGCTTGGTTTCAAAGGTTGTTGAGAATATTTATCAACATCAATGCCCTTGATAACAGGTGGTATTCCAGAAATTTGCTCGATTCGATCGTTTTGTTCCTTTACCTGTTTATGCAAGGTTAGTAGTAAATTTTGTAATTCAGGGTTATTTGTCATACCTGGTCTCGTTTCGAGAGATTTATTAGGAGTGTCATCCCTTGCTGAGTTTACCAACCCAGACTGAGGATTTTCCACGGTAATTATGTTATTAGGAGGTGGTGTCAATGATGTAGGTGATGCCGCTGGTAATCCCCTTGCAAATTCTTGCAAAGCTTGACTTACATACTCTGCAATAATTTGCTTTATACGATCTTGTTCTACTGTTTGATCATTGTTGTTGTTATCGTTGTTGTTGTTGGATATCTCTTGGGATTGTTCCCTTGAACCTCTTGGGGATGGAAGAAGTGATGGAATCATATCTCTCTGTTGGTTGTTGTCGTCGGAGTTCGACATAGTTTAGAGGATATCGATTAAAAAGCAAACAAAGATTATCAGATTCCCGGTAACGGAACCAATTTGTTTAACCAAAGAATTAGATCATTTGACCAAAGCTATTTTTAGGATGAACACGGGTTACTGATAATCAAGGAAATAATATTAACTAAAGAAGAATAAGTAAATGATGATAACAAGATGCTTCAGAAAAGTAAAGTGTATTGTCTTCATAGTTCAGATGCCCTTACAAGCCATTTTCTCTTCCCTTATATAGGGAGTTCCTCAATATAACGTCTTCCTTTTACAATGATCACTCATTAATGACTAATTATTACATTAATGGGATATTTCAAAGGATAACCGTAACTGTTGCGTGAAGGTTGTGTAACATATGAGTCATTAATTGAGGATCTCTAGATCTGCCCGTAGCTCTATCTGAATTCATTTTGACTGTATCTCTTCCTTGTCCCAATCAGGTTGGGTTTCCCGTAGCTGATTACCCCGTAGGTTTATTGATCCATACCTCTATGTTCCGTACCTCTTTATAGAATCATATCCAGCTGTCATATTTTCCTTGGTCCACGTAGCTGGCTGAGTTGTCAGGAATCATCTTACGTGTGAAACTCTTTTTTACCAATACAAAGAGCCAGGCCATAAATTACTCGGTGCACGCCCACGCCCGTCACTTGGCATATGTGTCACCTCTGTTATAGTCATATATCATATAGTTCGGGGTTTTGAACCCTCAGAACCAAGTTTGGAAACGTTACTTACCTCAAAACCGGCTAAAATCCTAGCCCGAAGTGCCTTTGCCTCTAGACTCGGCCTCCGAGTGCTCCAAATCTAACAAAAATTAGATTTATACCATCAATGAATTCTAAGGGACAAAACCCATTCGAAAATTATCAAAATTTGCCCAAAATCACGAAATTGGCCAAACCCGACACTCGGGCCCACGTCTCGGAATTCGACAAAATTACATCACAAGAATCCTCATCCTCCCACGAGTCTATACATACCAAGAACATCAAAATCAGACCTCAACTAACCCCTCAAATCCCTATTTTAAAGTCTCTAATTACAAGCCCTAATTACCCAATTTTGGTACTAATATCCCATAAATTTCACCACTAATCAATCCATTAATCACATATAAACGAGTTTTAAGTCCAAAAGTCTTACCTCCACGAAGAACTATCGAATCCCCTCTTCAAAACCCATCAAAAGCTTCAAACCCGTGTAAAAATGGTGGAAGAATGACCAAAAATCGCTAAGGGTCCTTTTTATATGTTCTGCCTAGCTATTTCCGCACCTGCGGCTAAATTCTCGCACATGCGGTCCCAAGTGCGCACCTGCGAGAATCGCTTAAATGGCCTTTTTCCGCACCTGCGATCAAAATACCGCCTGCGACCCCGCAGGTGCGGCCCAGCTCCGCATCTGCGGTCTTTCACCAATCCAGTAAAAATCCGCATCTACGACCATGTGTCCTCTTCTGCGGTCCCGTATCCGCAGGTGCGGTTACACCAGAACCTGCAGCTTCAGCTGCAAATTTCCAACTTTCAAAACCTCGATGGCTATCTGAAATCATCCCGAGCCCCTCGGGACCCCAACCAAAAATACCAACAAGTCCTAAATGATCACCTGGACTTAGTCGGACCTCCGGAACACCCAAAATAACCTCAAAACACCAAATGCACCTCGGATTCAAGCCTATGAACTTTGAAACTTCCAAATTTCGCCAAAGATGCCAAAACCATACAAAACACGTCTGATTGACCTGAAAATTTGCACACACATAAAAAATGATCCTACAAACTTGTTCCAACTTCCGGAATTCCATTCCGACCCCGACAGCTAATTTTTCACTGCCAACCGGAAATAGCCAAAAACTCAATTTCGCCAATTCAAGCCTAATTCTACTCCAGACCTCAAAATCACATTCCGAACACGCTCCTAAGTCCCAAATCACCTAACGAAGCTATCTGAGCTAAATAATCCACATTCCGAGGTCGTTTACCTAATAGTCAACTCCCCGTTGACTTTTCTAACCATAAGGCCAACTTAAGAGACTAAGTGTCTACTCTTACCACGGCCACTCAGAACCTAAATCAGCCGACCCAACACATTATAATTAGGTTAAATAACACATGACAAAGCTAAATTAGAGGAAACATGGCTAATCTCACGAAACGACCGGTCGGGTCGTTACAATCAATTGGGATAAAAGTGGAACATCCTGTAGCTCATGTCCACACTCAAAATGGCCTTGCAGAGTCTTTAATTAAACGTATCAAATTGATAGCAAGTCCGTTACTCATGAAAACGAGGTTGCCCACTTCTGTTTGGGGTCACGCCATTTTGCATGCAGCAATGCTAGTTCGTCTTAGACCGACAAATTATCATAAATATTCCCCGTTGCACTTAGTTTAGGATCATTAACCTAATATATTCCATTTAAGAATTTTTTGATGCGCAGTATATGTGCCTGTAGCACCGCCATATCGCACCAAAATGGGTCCCCAAATAAGGTTAGGAATATATGTTGGGTTTGAATCGCCCTCCATTATTCGCTACCTCAAAACATTAATGGGGGATTTATTCACTACTCGATTTGCAGACTGTCGATTCGATGAGACATTTTTTCCAAAATTAGGGGGAGAAATTGGTGAAACCAAAGGGGAAAATTTGTGGAAAAATCTATCGTAGTCTCATCTTGATCAACGTACCTCTATTTGCGAAAAAGAGGTGCAAAAGATTATCCATTTGCAGAGAATAGAAAATCAAATGCCAGACGCATTTACGGATCTGAAAAGGATAACAAAATCACATAGTTAATGAGTCAAAAGCACGCCTAAAACGCGACAGACCATTGGGTTCTAAGGATCGAAATCCTAGGAAAAAAAAAATGATCAAAATGACACTACGAAAGAGACTCATGAAGAAATCCACGATTTAATAAATTCTGAAATTCATGAGGAAACCACTCAGCCCGAGACTCAAGAAAATAAGGAACTAGCAATAAATCCAATCGATAATGAGACAAATTTGAATTGAGTGGATATAGTGGTGGATTATGTATTTACATATGATGTTGCATCTAGAATTATGCAAGATAGTGAGGATCTTGAACCTCAATCTGTTGGAGAATGTCGACAAAGCGTGATTGGCCAAAATGGCAAGAAGCAATCCAATCAGAGTTGAATTCACTTGCGAAACATTAAGTTTTTGGGCATGTAGTCCAAACACCTAATGGTGTTAAGCATGTTGGCTATAAATGGGTCTTTGTACGCAAGAGGAATGAGAACAATGAGGTACAAAGATATAAGGCACGCCTTGTTGCATAAGGATTTTCACAAAGGCCTAGTGTCGATTATGAAGAGACATATTCACCCATTATGGATTTTATAACGTTCTGTTATCTCATTAGTTTTGTTGTCCATGGAAAGCTTAACATGCATTTAATGGATGTGGTTACCGCCTACCTTTATGGCTCACTTGATAATGAGATATACATGAAAATTCCCGAGGGATTTAAAATGCCTAACACACATAAGTCAAAATCCCGGGAAATGTTTTCAATCAAATTGCAAAGATCTTTGTATGGTCTAAAGCAATCAGGACGTATGTGGTATAATCGTTTTAGTGAGTATTTATTAAAGGAAGGTTATATAAATGATGTCATTTGTCCATGTGTTTTTATAAAGAAAACAACATCGGAATTTGTTGTACTTGCCGTATATATTGATGACATAAGCCTTATTGGAACTCCTATAGAACTCCAAAAGGAAATTGATTATTTAAAGAAATAATTCGAGATGAAAGATCCCGGAAAGATAAAATTATGTCTTGGTTTGCAAATTGAACATCTGGCAAACAAAAATTTTGTTCATCAGTCTTCCTACATAGAAAAGGTACTGAAATAGTTTTACATGGATGGATCACATCCATTAAGTACTCCGATGGTTGTCCGATCACTTGATGTGAATAAAGATCCATTCCGACCTCAAGAAAAGAATGAAGGGCTACTTGGTCCTGAAGTACCATATCTTAGTTCAATTGGTGCACTAATGTATCTTTCCAACACTACAAAGCCTGGCATAACTTTTTCAGTTAATGTCTTAGCAAGATACAACTCTGCTCCTACAAGGAGACATTCGAATGGAATCAAACACATATTACGATATCTAAAAGGAACTACTGATATGGGCTTATTTTATGGCAATAATTGCAGTCCCGATCTTGTTGGTTATACTGATGCTGAGTATTTATCTGACCTACACAAGGCTCTATCTCAAACCGTCTATGTGTTTACATGTGGAGACACTACCATATCTTGGCGATCGACTAAGCAATCAATCGTGGCTACTTCATCTAATCATGCTGAGATAATTGCTATTCATAAAGCAAGTCGAGAATGTGTATGGTTGAGGTCTATAATACATCTTATTCGAGACAAATGTGGTTTGAAGTGTGACAAACTACTATTTTGTATGAAGACAATGCATCATGCATAGCCCAATTGAAGGGAGGATTCGTCAAAGGAGATAGGACAAAGCACATTTCACCAAAGTTATTTTTCACACACGAGGTGATGCCGCTGGTAATCCACTTGCAAATTCTTGCAAAGCTTGACTTACATACTCTGCAATCATTTGCTTTATACGATCTTGTTCTACTGTTTGATCATTGTTGTTGTTATCATTGTTGTTGTTGGATCTCTCTTGGGATTGTTCCCTTGAACCTCTTGGGGATGGAAGAGGTGATGGAATCATATCTCTCTGTTGGTTGTTGTCGTTGGAGTTCGATATAGTTTAGAGGATATCGATTGAAAAGCAAACAAAGATTATCAGATTCCCGGTAACGAAACCAATTTGTTTAACCAAAGAATTAGATCCTTTGACCAAAGCTATTTTTAGGATGAACACGGGTTACTGATAATCAAGGAAATAATATTAACTAAAGAAGAATAAGTAAATGATGATAACAAGATGCTTCAGAAAAGTAAAGTGTATTGTCTTCATAGTTCAGATGCCCTTACAAGCCATTTCCTCTTCCCTTATATAGGGAGTTCCTCAATATAACGTCTTCCTTTTACAATGATCACTCATTAATGACTAATTATTATATTAATGGGACATTTCAAAGGATAAATGTAACTGTTGCGTGAAGGTTGTGTAACGTATGAGTCATTAATTGAGGATCTCTGGATCTGCCCGTAGCTATGTCCGGATTCATTTTGACTGTATCTCTTCCTTGTCCCAATCAGGTTGGGTTTCCCGTAGCTGATTACCCCGTAGGTTTATTGATCCATACCTCTATGTTCCGTACCTCTTTATAGAATCATATCCAGCTGTCATATTTTCCTTGGTTCACGTAGCTGGCTGAGTTGTCAGGAATCATCTTACGTGTGAAACTCTTTTTTACCAATACAATGAGCCAAGCCACAAATTACTCGGTGCACGCCCGCACGCCCGTCACTTGGCATGTGTGTCACCTCTGTTATAGTCATATATCATATAGTTCGGGGTTTCGAACCCTCAGAACCAAGTTTGGAAACGTTACTTACCTCAAAATCGGCTAAAATCCTAGCCCGAAGTGCCTTTGCCTCTAGACTCGGCCTCCGAGTGCTCCAAATCTAACAAAAATTAGATTTATACCATCAATGAATTTTAAGGGACAAAACCCATTCGAAAATTATCAAAATTTTCCCAAAATCCCGAAATTGGCCAAACCCGACACCCGGGCCCACGTCTCGGAATTCGACAAAATTTACATCACAATAATCCTCATCCTCCCACGAGTCTATACATACCAAGAACATCAAAATCGGACCTCAAATGACCCCTCAAATCCCTCTTTTATAGTCTCTAATTACAAGCCCTAATTACCTAATTTTGGTACTAATATCCCACAAATTTCACCACTAATCAGTCCATTAATCACATATAAACGAGTTTTAAGTCCAAAAGTCTTACCTCCACGAAGAACTATCAAATCCCCTCTTCAAAACCCATCAAAAGCTTCAAACCCGTGTAAAAATGGTGGAAGAATGACCAAAATTCGCTAAGGGTCCTTTTTATATGTTCTGCCTAGCTATTTCCGCACCTGCGACTAAATTCTCGCACATGCGGTCCTAGGTGCGCACCTGCAAGACTCGCTTAAATGGCCTTTTTCCGCACCTCCGATCAAAATACCGCCTGCGACCCCACAGGTGCGGCCCAGCTCCGCATTTGTGGTCTTTCACCAATCCACCAAAAATCCGCATCTGTGACCATTTGTCCGCTTCTGCGGGCCCGCACTTGCGGTCCCGTATCCACAGGTGCGGTTACACCAGAACCTGCAGCTTCAGCTGCAAATTTCCAACTTTCAACACCTCGATGGCTATCTGAAATCATCCCGAGCCCCTCGGGACCCCAACCAAAAATACCAACAAGTCCTAAATGATCACCCGGACTTAGTCGGACCTCCGGAACATCCAAAATAATCTCAAAAAACCAAATTCACCTCGGATTCAAGCCTATGAACTTTGAAACTTCCAAAATTTGCCAAAGATGCCGAAACCATACAAAACACGTCTGATTGACCTGAAAATTTGCACACACATAAACAATGATCCTACGAACTTGTTCCAACTTCCGGAATTCCATTCCGACCCCGACAGCTAATTTTTCACTGCCAACCGGAAATAGCCAAAAACTCAATTTCGCCAATTCAAGCTTAATTCTACTCCGGACCTCAAAATCACATTTCGAACACGCTCCTAAGTCCCAAATCACCTAACGAACCTATCTGAGCTAAACAATCCACATTCCGAGGTCGTTTACCTAATAGTCTACTCCCGATTGACTTTTCTAACCATAAGGCCAGCTTAAGAGACTAAGTGTCTCTACTCTTACCACGACCACTCTGAACCTGAATCAGCCGACCCAACACATTATAATTAGGTTAAATAATACATGACAAAGCTAAATTAGAGGAAACATGGCTAATGTCACGAAACGACCGGTCGGGTCGTTACAATCAATTGGGATAAAAGTGGAACATCCTGTAGCTCATGTTCACACTCAAAATGGCCTTGCAGAGTATTTAATTAAATGTATCCAATTGATAGCAAGACCGTTACTCATGAAACGAGGTTGCCCACTTCTGTTTGGGGTCACGCTATTTTTCATGCAGCAATGCTAGTTCGTCTCAGACCGACAAATTATCATAAATATTCCCCGTTGCAATTAGTTTAGGATCATTAACCTAATATATCCCATTTAAGAATTTTTGGATGTGCAGTATATGTGACTGTAGCACCGCCATATCGCACCAAAATGGGTCCCCAAAGAAGGTTAGGAATATATGTTGGGTTTGAATCGCCCTCCATTATTCGCTACCTCGAAACATTAATGGGGGATTTATTCACTGCTCGATTTGCAGACTGTCGATTCGATGAGACATTTTTCCCAAAATTAGGGGGAGAAATTGGTGAAACCAAAGGGGAAATTTTGTGGAAAAATCTATCATAGTCTCATCTTGATCCACGTACCTCTATTTGCGAAAAAGATGTGCAAAAGATTATCCACTTGCAGAGAATAGCAAATCAAATGCCAGACGCATTTACGGATCGTAAAAGGATAACAAAATCACATAGTTAATGAGTCAAAAGCACGCCTAAAACATGGCAGACCATTGGGTTCTAAGGATCGAAATCCTATAAAAATAAAAATAAATGATCAAAATGACACTATGAAAGAGTCTCATGAAGAAATCCACGATTTAATAAATTCTGAAATTCATGAGGAAATCACTGAGCCCGAGACTCAAGAAAATAAGGAACTAGCAATAAATCCAATCGATAATGAGGCAAATTTGAATTGAGTGGATATAGTGGTGGATTATGTATTTGCATATGATGTTGCATCTATAATTATGCAAGATAGTGAGAATCTTGAACCTCAATCTGTTGGAGAATGTCGACAAAGCGTGATTGTCCAAAATGGCAAGAAGCAATCCAATCAGAGTTGAATTCACTTGCGAAACATTAAGTTTTTGGGCATGTAGTCCAAAAACCTAATGGTGTTAAGCCTGTTGGCTATAAATGGATTTTTGTACGCAAGAGGAATGAGAAAAATGAGGTACAAATATATAAGGCACGCCTTGTTGCACAAGGATTTTCACAAAGGCCTAGTGTCGATTATGAAGAGACATATTCACCCATTATGGATGTTATAACGTTCTGTTATCTCATTAGTTTTGTTGTCCATGAAAAGCTTAACGTGCATTTAATGGATGTGGTTACCGCCTACCTTTATGGCTCACTTGATAATGAGATATACATGAAAATTCCCGAGGGATTTAAAATGCCTAACACACATAAGTCAAAATCCCGGGAAATATTTTCAATCAAATTGCAAAGATCTTTGTATGGTCTAAAGCAATCAGGACGTATGTGGTATAATCGTTTTAGTGAGTATTTATTAAAGGAAGGTTATATAAATGATGTCATTTGTCCATGTGTTTTTATAAAGAAAACAACATCGGAATTTGTTGTACTTGCCGTATATGTTGATAACATAAACCTTATTGAAACTCCTATAGAACTCCAAAATGAAATTGATTATTTAAAGAAATAATTCGAGATGAAAGATCCCGGAAAGATAAAATTATGTCTTGGTTTGAAAATTGAACATTTGGCAAACAAAATTTTTGTTCATCAGTCTGCCTACATAGAAAAGGTACTGAAACAGTTTTACATGGATGGAGCACATCCATTAAGTACTCCGATGGTTGTTCGATCACTTGATGTGAATAAAGATCAATTCCGACCTCAAGAAAAGAATGAAGAGCTACTTGGTCTTGAAGTACCATATCTTAGTGCAATTGGTGCACTAATGTACCTTTCCAACACTAGAAAGCCTGGCATAACTTTTTCAGTTAATGTCTTAGCAAGATATAGCTCTGCTCCTACAAGGAGACATTGGAATGGAATCAAACACATATTACGATATCTAAAAGGAACTACTGATATGGGCTTATTTTATGGCAATAATTGCAGTCCCGATCTTGTTGGTTATGCTGATGCTGAGTATTTATCTGACCCACACAAGGCTCGATCTCAAACCGGCTATGTGTTTACATGTGGAGACACTTTCATATCTTGGCGATCGACTAAGCAATCAATCGTGGCTACTTCATCTAATCATGCTGAGATAATTGCTATTCATGAAGCAAGTCGAGAATGTGTATGGTTGAGGTCTATAATACATCTTATTCGAGACAAATGTGGTTTGAAGTGTGACAAACTACCTACTATTTTGTATGAAGACAATGCATCATGCATAGCCCAATTAAAGGGAGGATTCGTCAAAGGAGATAGGACAAAGCACATTTCACCAAAGTTATTTTTCACACACGATCTTCAAAAGAATGATGATATCAATGTGCAACAGATTCGTTCAAGTGATAATATGGCTGATTTGTTCACAAAATCTCTACCGACGTCAACCTTCAAGAAGCTAGCATACAAGATTGGGATGCGAAGGCTCAAGGATGTGAATTGATGCTCTCATCAGGGGAGTTATGCGCGTTGCACACTTTTTCCCTTACAAGGTTTTGTCCCACTGAGTTTTCCTTGCAAGGTTTTTAAAGAGGCAACCAAAAGACGTATTTCTAAACATGTGTACTCTTTTTCCTTTTCTAGAATTTTTTTCCCATTGAGTTTTATTTTAGTTAAGGTTTTAACGAGACATATTATTTGTTGAATAGACATTCAAGGGGGAGTGTTATAAATAGAATTCTATTTATGGTGAATGTCTATATTTTAGAGAGATCTTAGAGATTTTACTTGGTGACTAAGTCACTCTTTCCCTATAAATAGAGGGGTCCTATTCCATTGTAATTCATCCCAAAATTCAATAAGAATTTCCTCTCTCTTTCTATACAACATTGTTCTTCTTTTTTATTGTTGCATAACAGTTACTCAATTTTGCATGATATTTTTATCTTATATTCGATCTGCGCGTAGATTGTTTCCTTCCGCAGTGGCTTTTGCTTCATGGAGAAGTTATAAAACAATCAATAAAAGCATAATTTTCTTGATTTTGATGTCTGCCGACAAAGCAATTTATCAGTATATTGGTCTGGGTGGTGTAGTTGGTTATCACGCTAGTCTCACACACTAGAGGTCCCCGGTTCGAACCCGGGCTCAGACATCTATTTGTTTTATACAGCTCTGCAAATATTGCTGTATATTGTTTTCACTTCTCATACTATTGCCTTCTTAAAATGACATGTAGTTTTTTTACTTGTTGACGCTTTTATGCACGAACGATGTGTAGATGTAAGTTTTTGATATTAATATGAGTTTAATTAAGTTTTTACATACTGACATTGTAACTTTTTAAATATTGTTTTGCATTTAAAAGATAATTATAATTCTTTCTTTTTTTTCCACTTGAAATTAAAGACTGCAATCTACTACGTAGAACACGTAAATTTGCATTGTAATGTAACAATTTTTGTATACTATGAGTGAAGATAAGTTAAATACTTCAATTCATTTCATATCTACCATTGAATTTTGCTTTTGACGTAAGGGTTTGACTAGATTTGCGTAAAAAAAGAATCTCTTGTAATATGTGTAGATGCATCATTGACTAGCTACGACAATGTGGGTTGCTCTAATGGTAAGCATCATCCACTTCCAACCAAGATGTTGTGAGTTCGAGTCACCTCAAGAGCAAGGTGGAGAGTTCTTGTAGGGAAGGATGCCGATGATCTATTAAAAATAGTCTCTCTACCCTAAGTTATACTGGGTCGTTGTTATTATTGTTGCGTCAGTGACTAGCTACGTGAAATAAAAAGAAGAATCCCTGCATTTCACTGGCCAAACCAGACCTCTAGCTTTTACTCATCATTAACTATAATTTTTTTCCACCATATGATCGTCCTTTCAACAATCATGTAGTGCCCACATGCAGAATAAAATCAGACAGAAAATCACTTTCAATTAATCAGGTGAGCTTTTTTGCTTTAAGTATAAAGTATCACCAATAAATTAATTATATGTAGTTTAATTGAATTATGTATGATACAAAGGCGCGCACTTTTCTTGAGAGCATATATATGGTCCGAACATAAGAAAAAATTAGACAACTTATATGAGGCCAAAGATATTTAAAATATGTAGAAAATGTTGCATGGGCAAAATAAAAGATTCCTGAGCAAAGGAGGATTAGAAATTACAGAAGGGATATTTTCCTATAGTTACGCCTTATTTGGATGGTTGTCACCTATCGTATCGTATCGTATTATTACTTTAATTTAATTATATCATATCGTTAAATCCATCATTATGTAACGACGAAAAGTGCTACTTTATAAAATGACGGATTGGTGTGGTGGCGTCGTTTCTTTGCTTTTTTCTTCTCATCTTGCCCTTCTTTATTAGTAATAAATAATCATATTTTATTCTTTATCTTACTTTTTAAATAATAATTCTACTTCATATCTTATTTTTTCTTAGTAATGTTGCAAGTTTATTCTTCATATTGTTAGTGCGTGACATCATGAAACGACGACAAACGATATAATCTATTCAAATATTATATTTATCAAACGATACAATACAATACAAGACGATACAATACATTATGAAACAACATGTAATAACAATCCAAACAACAAGTTGTTAGTGTGTTTTTTGGAATGACTGAACCAGACATTATGGTCGAGAAATCACTAAAATTTGAACTCGTGATATTATGATTTGAACAATGGCTTATGTGTTATTCTGTTATTTCAAATTATGTGGTAGTATTGTTTTTTTGCACTAAACTAATAAAGAATTAAGACATTTGGAACTTGATATCTTAATCATGTCATGCAAGAAGTTTAAAGTTAAATTATTTCTCAAATATAAATAATATACATGTCATTTTTTAAAATAAGTTAATAAGAAAATCATGTCACATAAAATGGAATCGAAAAAATATTAATTGAGATTTCTATCGGCTAAGTTGTATAGGGTAAAATATGATATGACACGTGGTTGTCTAAAAGGAGGACACGTGGAACCCAAGATGGGGATGGCCGAAGACCGGACGTTGCCGTTACACTTGTCACCGGAAAGGATAACGTTCATAAAGGTGTAGTAAATGCTCTGCGCCGGTAGCATTCACTAGGGAATATTCTGCAGCATTAAGAGCGACGGTCCATTACAGAGTATTTGGCATTTATGTTCACCCTTACATCTTCATCAATGACTCTTATAATTGACATTAAAGGAGGGCATGATCCTAGGACTTCCTTCCCAAGACAAGTTATAAATAGTGAGCTCAATTATCATTGTAAAGGACACAAAAGTTTTTGGCTAAACTTACATTATATTCTATACAATGCTTTATACAATCTTACATTCTTGTTTTTCGATTTCATCATTGCTGTGTCCGAAAACCGTGTTAAAAGAATTATCGTCTTTTCTCTTTCATCTATATTCTAAGACTAAGTATTGCATATTTCTTCAATTATTATATTATTTCATGATCAAATTAGTTCACTTGTCTAGAAACCACGTATAAATTCAACTATACCGTTTTATGAGTAAACAGTTTGGCGTCCACCGTAGGTCCTAGGCAGCCGTGAAATTAAATTGATCCTAGCCTTTTTTGACTAACGTGGTTTGATTATTTTGTCTTAGAAAAAATCAAAATAATGACAGATAACACTGTTAATGACACAAACAACCTTGAAATTCGAGGGGATCAACCTCATTTCGATGATTCAATCAGTGACACCCACAGTAAGGCGAATGACGCCACGCCGGTGCATGATAGGCGTTATCCTCGACAGGTTCGGGAGACAACTCCCGATGATGCTGATGAGGAACATGTAGCGGATGCAGTGAGGGTCCTGCAAGAGCAACATGAAATCATTTTAGGCCATCTCACGCGGTGGGATCAGGTTATGACGAAACTGAAGCAGACATTATCGGGGGCTTCGAATAATGCAAACATACGAGATCCAATTCCTCCCGTTGTTCTCGCGGACCAAACAACGCAGAGAGTCAATAACACTCCCATGGGTGAAGTTGGCTCCGATGGGGCTAGGGGAAGCAGATATGGTCTGAACAACGGTTCCTGAGGGAAGTAAACGCCCGGATAGATCAAATCCAGGGAGCGCCACCAGTATTGAAAGGCCCGAACTCGAAAATATATATTCAATTACTGTGCAAACCAAGTGCGTCACAAAAACTAATCCCCAAGCGGTATAAAATGCCAGAAATTCCGAAGTATGATTGAACTTCAGACCAATAAGAGAATATTACCACCTACACAATGGTAGTAAAAGGAAATGATTTAGCTCCTCACGAAATTGAATCCGTGTCACTAAAGAAGTTTGGAGAAACTCTCACGAGGTGAGCTCTAACGTGGTATTCATTATTACCCGAGAATTTAATAGATCCCTTTGAGATGCGCACGGATTCTAAGGCTCATGCCGGGGCCAAAAAAGTGCAAGCCCGAAAGGCCGACATATTCAGGATCGCATAGGTAATCTGAATTATTACGAGAGTTTTTTACTCGATTCCAGAAAGAATGATGTTTCCGGCTGTCCCGAATGAATGGGCAGCTGAAGCATTCACCGAAGGATTGAATCCAAGAAGTTCAGACGCTTCACGTAAGCTGAAGGAGAGCCTGCTTGAGTTTCAAGCAACAACTTGGGAAAATATTCACAACTGGTTCGAGTCAAAGATAAGTATCAAAGATGATCAGGTCGGTTATACATCATCGGCCAATGGACGAGAGAAAAGTAGAGAAAAATCAAAGGATGACTACGACGCAGATAGACGTACTTCGAGGGGCCGATTTTTGCCATATGTGCAGAACGAAGGCCGTTGCATAAACTTCTGAGCACCAAACAGGTTCACCGTCAATAGAGGGAACGATCGTGGTCGAGACAATAGATCGCTCCAAGATAAAGAAATGTTGGGGTCTCGGGATCTTTCTTACTCCAAGTTATCGAAATATAACTTCAATGTCAGTGTAGTGGAATTGGTGTCAACCATGAGAAACATTAAAGAGGCACAATTCCTGACACTTGTGAGGTCCGATTCCAACCAGAGAGACCTCAACTTATGGTGCGAATATCACAGGACGAACGATCAGCGAACATGGGAATCACCGAACAGGGGACTACCAACACCTCCGGGAAAAGGTGGCGACACTATTAAATAATGGTCACCTCCAAGAATTCTTGAGTGATCGAGCTAAGAAAAATTACGATCGTAACAGAGACAACGCGGAATCTTCAAAAATAGGAGAAGAAAACCCACGCCGAACGATCAACATGATCTTCGGGGGGTGGGGGAGGGGGGATGAGATTAACGCGGTCGCCTTTTGAGCAGCGAAGAAGACGAAAGTATCAATAACTCATAGTAAAAGACTCGGGGAAGACGATATCACTTTCACGGAGGAGGACGCAGACAGATTATTGTTACCACACAACGACGCACTAGTAATTTATTTAAATGTGTTAGATTTTAAAATTAAACGTGTTCTAGTGGATCCAAAAAGTTCGGCTAATATCATACTATAGAGAGCATTGGAACAAGCTAAACTCATAGGAAGCATTATTCCAGCAACAAAGCTCCTCCCTGGATTCAACCTTGCGAGTGTGATGACTCGATGAGATATCTTACTGCTCACGAACGCTGAAGGAGTAAAGAAAATGAATCTCTTCGAAGTAGTAGATGGTGATATGGGATACAACATCATCCTGAGAAGGCCATGGTTACATGAGATGAAAGCAGTACCTTCTACATATCACCAATTGTTGAAGTTTCCAACACCCGAAGGAGTCAAGCACATAGAGGCGATCCACCGACAGCGAGGGAGATGAATGCAATCTCAATTTTCGGTAGCAGAGGGAAGAAATGCATGGCATAGCAATTACATGAACCAGCACCTACCTCTAAGTTAGAAGAAGTTAGACCATTGGCAGAGTCGTTAGAACAATATCAGGTGCCGAGATGTTTCTAAGTTGCGGAATAGACGGACATAGAAAAGTTTGCGGTGGAGGAACTGGAGCAAGTGGCATTGTTCGAAGACTTCCTAGAAAGAAAATTCCATTTGGGGACAAGACTGCACCCCGAACTCAGGTCTGGTTTTGTTGAATTCCTTAAATTAAATGTTGATTGTTTTGCATGGTCTCACGAGGATATGACAGGTATCCCGATGGAAATAGTCGTACACAAGTTGATTTTGGATCCCAACGTACCATTAGTACGGCAGAAAAAATGCCATATTGCTGAGGCTAGGAATAAATTCGTCAAAGAAGAGGTAACTCGCTTGCTTAAAATTGGTTCGGTCAGAGAGGTAAGATCCAGACTGGTTAGCCAATGTAGTAGTGGTTTCTAAGAAAAAAAAAATCGCATGTGTGCAGATTATAAAGACCTTAATAAGGTGGTCTCGTCCAAGTCACACCTTTATTCGAAGTTATGAAACGGTCGATTGCAATAATAATACCCAACAAGGAGTCGGGATCGAATCCACAGGGAGCTGAGTTCGGAATTAGTAGTATATATTTGTATAGAGCACGTGAAGTATCTAAATTGCACTTCCACTAATATGGTTTTGTTTGTACTTCTAAAATTACGTTAAGGATTACAATTCTAAACATATAAAACTAGAAAATATTGTTTTTGTTGTTGTTTTCAAATAAGGTAAAAGGACTAGGACTATGACCTTCACCTAGGTGTTTGCCTAACGGGTTGTAAACTTTAAATCTTTTCTCGTTGGTCGGGGTGTATTGTAGCTATCAACACTCAAGTACCCACTCAATACCTCTCGGTAAGAGAGTGATTTTGCCCAATTTGGCTTTTTCAAGTCCAAATGGGTATTGAACAAAACAGTTGATAAAATGCTCAAGTCGAGTTTTACTATCTCTAGGTTCAACCCTTTAATTGGGACTATCAATCTCTTGATTTTAACCCAAATTCATGTTAGCCAAGTGTTTCTAGACTAAGTGTCTCTTTCTCAAGAAGAGACCAAGTCAAATAGGTGTGAACTAATGTTTGCAACCATTAATTCTACAATTAAAAGCAAGAACAAGGCTAAATAATGAACACCCAACTATAAACAAGCAATAAATCAAACACCCATTAGGTTTACACACTAGGGTTGGGTCACAACCCTAGTTAAAATCTAGCTACTCATAATGGGTATAGAAGAAAATAGAGAAGAAAAGATGATAAAACTCATATTGCATGATTAAAAGATAAAAATCCAATGTTAAATCACCAAAGTAAGCTAAAGTTGCCTAAAGAGGTAAGGAAAACAACTACAAGACTTTCAATATTCAAAACTTGACCTAGTTTCGCTAAACTAGTCTATTTATACAAATCTGGAATTTTCGGACAAAAATGTCCTTTTGGAGGTTCTGCGGCCGCACAATTCCTTGTGCGGTCTACACTTCTCTTCAATCTTGAATGGAGTTGACTCTGCGGCCGCATTTCTCATATTCTGCGATCCGCACAATTCTTGGTGCGGCTGCATAGGGCTCTTTTGCGGACCACACATTTTCTAAGTGCAATCGCGTAGCTAATTTCTGCAGTGGCACAATTATTGTGCGGTCCGCCTTTCTTTTTGAGATTGAAATGAGACTCTGTGAACTTTAGCTCTTGCATAGCTTCTGCGGCTGCACAATAATTATATGGTCTGCACTTTGCACTTGGACTCTGTTAATTTCCTTCACATTCTGCGTTTGCAGATGAAAATCTATGGTCCGCACTTGAGCTTCTGTACCTGATTTTTGTCCTTTTTCAAATCACTCCTTCTTGAGTTGGATTTCTTCTTAGTGGCTCATTTTCCAATACTCCAGCAATTAAGCATATTTCATCAGTTTTCAGGAATACAATTAAACACCTTTGGACTAAAACGAAAGCTAAAAGGCGCTAATAAGTAGTCAAAATACCCACTTAATAAGTTTCTTTGGTGCTTATTTTGGGTACAGTCAAATTAAGATAAGCCCAGAAGATTAGGAAAAAACTTCGTTTATAATGAATTTCGGTACATATTGTTACAATGTAATGCCCTTCCGATTGAAAAACGCCGGTATCAATGGTTCATAAATAAGTTGTTTGAAAATCAAATAGGAAAGACCATGGAAGTTTATATAGACTATATTCTCGTCAAGTCTTTAAATGCAAGTAACCACCTTAAGCATCTATAAGAAACATTCGACATCCTGAGGAAGCATAACATGAAACTTAACCCTGATAAGTGCACGTTCGGGGTCAACTCCGGTAAGTTCCTGGGGTTTCTGGTCTCACAAAAGGGAATTGAGGTAAATGCCGACAAGATCAAGGACATAGATGATATCCTGTATCAATTATCAAACATAAAAGAAGTCTAAAGACTCACGGGAAGGTTAGCAGCTTTGAGTAGGTTCATTTTCCGGTCGTCGGAGAAATGTCATCGTTTCTTCACACTATTCAAAAAGAAAAATAATTTCCAATGGACATTGGAATTCCAACAGGCTTTGAGGGACCTGAAGAAGTACTTATCAAGCCCTCCAGTTCACTCAAAACCAAATGAAGGTGAACATTGCTAGTCTACCTCGCGGTTTAAGAAGTTGCGGTAAGTGCGGTATTAGTCCGGAAGGACAAAGGTACGCAATTTTCTATTTATTGCGCTAGAAAATTTTTAACGAGAGAAAAAACTCGCTACCCATATTTGAAAAAACTGGCCTTAGCTCTCGTAGTCGTCGCTCGGAAGCTAAGGCCCTACTTCTAATACCACTGGATAACTGTGGTGACTACTTTCCCTTTGCAGAACATTCTCCATAGACCCGAGCTCTCGGGCAGATTGGCCAAGTGGGCCATCGAAATGAGTGAATTCTACATTGAATATAAGTCAGTGCAATTAAGTCACAAATCTTGGCTGACTTCGTGGCCGATTTAGTCCGGGACTACTACCTCTAGCAACCAAGGAAGCAGTAATGGTGTCGAAATCGACATCGGGGGTTCGGACCTTATTGACAGATGGAGCTTCCAACGTGAAAGGTTCCAGACTCGGAATGGTATTAATCACGCCTTCGGGGGACACCTTAAGGCAAGCCATCAAAACGATCCCTTTAACTAATAATGAAGTGGAGTATGAGCTTTGATTAAAGGGCTCGAATTGGCTCGGGGACTTGATTCTGAGGTTATCGAAATCAAATATGACTCACAGTTGGTGGTAAATAAGTTCTACGAGATCTTTGATACCAAAGAAGAACGTATGAAATAATACGTGGTAAAGGTCCAGGCTCTTTTAGCACGATTCCGAGAGTGGTCAATTACTCATATCCCGAGGGATGATAAAGCATAAGCGGATGCACTAGCAAACTTAGGGTCTTCGACGGAAATAAAAGGATCGGAGTCTGGGACATTAGTACAACTAATGAGCTCAGTCCTGGATACGAATGGTTATTATAAAGTAAATTCGGCTAGTCTGGTATGGGACTGGAGGAATGGAATAATCAACTATCTCGAGCACATGAAGTTGCCCGAAGACCCCAAAGCATCACGGGCATTACGCATTAAAGCTGCAGGTATAGCTTCAAGAAAGGACAACTGTATAGAAAATCTTTCCAAGGCCCGCTGGCCTGTGCTTAGGAGCATCAGAAGCTAGTTATGTCATGAGAGAAATCCACGAAAGGGTATGCGAACTCAGGCGCAGATTCCTTGGTGCTGAAGTTGGTACGAGCAGGATATTACTAACGTCACATGGAACAAGACGCCAAAGATTTCGTACGAAAAAGTGATAAGTTCTAACGCTACGCACCACTAGTACATCAACCGACGGAACCCTTACATTCGATTTTGTCCCAATGGTCATTCATTAAATAAAGGATGGACATCGTTGGAACGCTGCCACCGGCTCCAAGAAAGGTAAAATTTCTTTTAATTCTGACTGATTATTTTTCTAAATGAGAGGAAACATGTTCTTATCAGAAGATCGGAGAACGCGAAGTGATCGATTTCCTGTGGAAAAATATAATTTGCAGGTTCGGAATACCAAAAGAGATAGCATGCCACAATGGGCCATAGTTTATCGGTGAAAAAGTCACAAAGTTCCTCGAAGACTTGAAAATAAAGAGGATCACATCTACTCCCTATCATCCGAGTGCAAACGGTCAAGCGGAGTCAACAAATAAAGTGATCATTCAAAACCTCAAGAAAAGGTTGGAAGCGGCAAAAGGCAAATGGTCTAAAGAATTTCCCGAAGTTCTGCGGTCCTACCGAACAACGGCCAAGTCGAGTACAGTAGAAACTCCTTTTTCCCTTGTGTACAGTGCTGAAGCCCTAATCCCGGTAGAAGTGGGCGAACCCACTTTGAGATATTCTCGGACAAATGACGAATCGAACAACGAAGCAATGTTAATCAACTTGGAACTGCTCGACGAACACAGGGACTTGGCACATGTAAGAATGGAAGCTCAAAAGCAGAGTGGAGCGATATTACAATGGAAGAGCCAACTTCCGTTATTTCAAAGTAGAGGACTTGGTTCTAAGGAAAGCAACCCAAAATACCCGGGAGCTCAACAAGGGAAAGCTAGGTATAACGTGTGAAGGTCCCTATCTAATTTCAGCTGTCAATGGGAAAGGTTCATACGAGTTGGAGAACCATAATGGAGACAAGATTCCTATCAACTGGAACGTGGCACACCTCAAAAGATATTATTGCCGATGAACATTATTCAAGCGGAAAGTATGTGCTGCACTCTTTTTCCCTTCGTTCAGGTTTTTTTCCAATTGGGTTTTTTCTGGAAAGGTTTTTTATGAGGCACCGACAGAAATCATGCTATGAAGACAACAACAATAAGACCTTTGATAGCAAGGCAAACAAACAAGCTTGCACTCGGGGACAATTAGATCATCTTTGGTTCGATAGCAAATTCCTTTTGGGAAGTTAAGTTTGCTATCGAATAGAGGTTACCCGGCCGTTCACGAACACAAACTACTAGAGGACTGTTAGGTATTCTTTCGCTCGATAGTATGGATTCCTAAGGGGAGGTGAGATATGTTTCCGTGTGAAGGATTACCTAGCAATTCATTAGTGGAATCTTCGAAGATACAAGACTTCCAGTGTTCCAATGAGCACTCTTCGCATTCAAACACTAGGGGGAATGATATGAGGATACGACAACAATGACTTCCACGTCAACCAGGGTACGAAAATCCGGAAACAAAATGCATCATTGGGATTGGGGACTGCATAACTAGCCCCGTAGAAACAAGTTGTACAAGATAGTCACAAGTAATGGCAATTTCTTTTCTACATAGCAAAATGCTTGTGTATTTTTTGAAATAAAAGGAATAAAATGAAATCTTTTTGCTTTTATCTTGTTCCTTGTCTAAACGATGAGCTAACTTTGTCATTTGAAAGTTAAACAAGTACTTCAAATGTTAGTGCCGTCATGAACATGAGACGTCCTCTTCAAGAGCACCGTAAACATAAGAGGGGCCTCTCTTATAAAAACCCTCACGTTAAAGGGTGGGTTCTGGAAGAATCAATGCCCAGAATCGAAAAAGCCATCGGGGGAAAATACACCTGAAGCCGCATATGAAAAGAACGTAAAAAGTAAACTTGCACAAATACTCATAGAAACCCTCACATGCAATGGATAATGCTTGGAACCAAAATATTTCAGGGAAAAGGCATCTGAGACTACACGTAGTAAAGCGCGAACAGAAGAATGTGCGCATAATGCTTGAGCAAGTGCACAAATTAAAGACTTGCATGGATATTCAAACAAAAGTAAGACTCAAACGATACTTGAGAAAAACATATATCTTTATTTACAAGAATGTTCCAAAACGATAAATGTAAAAAATGGAAAAAATAAAGGAAAAGCTAAACTACATCGCCCCCGGAACCAGGAGGAAGAGAAGTATCAACATCCCCGGGAGAAGTAGGTGTTTCCACCGATGGCTCGATGTTTCCCCTGTTCGGTCTTCAGCATCATCGCCTTCCAATCCCTCTTTAGTTTCCAAAACTCGAAATAGAACCAGAAGAACCAGGAGCATCAGACTGCGCCGGGAGTTCATTTTTTGCAGCCAACTCAAGCAATTAGGCCTTAGGAATTTCGGCATCAACGTCAATAATACCAGCTTTGTCCTCTTCTAAGGGATTTCTCCTCATGCTGTACATCGCATAAGTTTTTTCAACAATGAGGGAAGCCATTTTGCGCTTAAGTTCTTCTTCGAGTTGGGTGACCTCGGCGGAAAGACTTTCCCGACGGACCTAACAGATTTGAGGCTGACATCAAGGTCGCAGACAGTTGAACTAAAGAGCCTATTATGCTCGATAATTTTCCTGTACTTCTCTTTTAGCTGGGCGTGTTTCGCCTCCCAGCAGTCAACTCCTTCGTTTTAAAGTTCAAGACTGCCTCTAAGTTAATCACTCTTTCAGCGGAGGCAACCTCATGATCGGTTGCAGCAAGAACGACGTCCTGGACTTCAGCCCATTTGGCCTTGGCTTCATCAAATCTAACCCTAAGCGACCCAATTTCTTGGCTACGGGTTACCACTTCTTGCTCGCTTTGCTACAAACGAGCCTCCAAAACAATGGCCTCAGTAGCTTTGGTTTCTAGTTTTGAGAGGCGGAGAATAGTTTGGTCCCGTTCCACCAAAAGTTGAATCTATTCGAAAGTAAGTTCGTCCTTCTCAGGAATCAACCTTTGAAGACCCTCAGAAGCAAGAAAGTTGGACTACAAAACGAGAAGAAGTAAAACTTAGAATATTTTCATACAAAATAGAAAAGGTAATGAAGGAAGAAAAGAACGTACCGTTGCGGCGTTATGCATGGCGTTGTTCAACAAGCTCTCTCCCGAGAGTGCCTGAATCTTTTTCCAATATTTTTCTAAAGCCAAAGGCTTCAGGTAGTTAGCAAGCTCCACCGGCCATAATAGCAGATTGCACCCGGTAGAGACCGAAAAAGTGACGTTCCTCCTCATTTGTGGATCTCCAGAAGGGGCATCATAAATTTTCCCAAATTCCCATGAAATGGGGACTGTGGAAGAGGAACACCTTCTTCATGATCAGGTGCGGCCGCTGGAGGTGATGTAGCAACTACTGGTGGAAAAGAGGATGAAGATGGAAGTGATGTAACAGTTATTGGTGTTGGTGAAGGTGGAGATGAAGCTGATGGAGTTGAAGAGTTAGAAGAAGCTGCATCAAATGCAGTGCAAGCTATTGGATGCTTGCCAACTAAACATGGCAAGGACCTGGTACTTAGTCCTGTAGCATCGATTACAACAATTGAAGCCCGAAAATGGGAGTTGGCATTTTCAACTAAATCAGATTCTCCCCAAAGTGGCGAGATAACGTCTCCAGTTGGTGTAATTATCTCAACAGGTCGAGCATCATGTTGAGGTGATGAGGATTATCGCCTTCTATCTAAAGAAGCTTCCTCATCACTAGCTTCATCATCATCATCAATCATCACAATGTCTATGATCGGACCGAAAGGAGGACCAGTCGTCGCCGCCGCCGGAAATGACTAAGGGACGTCAATCTTTGCCCTCTTATTCTCTTTCCCGGCCACAGAAGAACATCTTCTCTTTGTTTGCTTATCCTCTGGCCGGGGACTCCGTAAAGAAGTGTTTGCACCTGAAATAGGCTCGGAGATACCTGTTCGAGCAAGTGTTTACTGAAGCAGCCTCATTATATCAGTATGATCAGCCAAAACGTCCTCCTCGGGGAAAACAATAAAGCCCGCAAGTAGACCTAATTTCGTTAACAAGTCAGAAGAGTTCAACCAAGTTCTTCATATACAGAAAATGAAAGCAAGGTAAATTAAAGTTACCTTGATTTTTTGCCTTCCACCTGTAGTTAAGGGCCAGTTCTTTCCATAAACGAGTTTCGGGCGTCGTAACGTACAATATCTTCTGAACCCACCGGTCCAAACCTGCCACCATCGGTGGGATCCATCGAGTTGCTCAAACATGCGAAGGGTGAAGAGATGATACAACCATAAAAGAATATCTAGTAAAAACGAATACTATACAAAGAACTTACGAGTGCAGTTCCAAGCAACCGGAAAGGATGAAGCCGTTCTTGGAATGATGTCGTTGGTGGCAACTGCAACGAATCATTCCATCCACCATCGGTCGTTGTCATCATCCATGCTAAACAACAAAGCATGGTGTCCACGCTTGGAAATAGAGATTCATCATATGATCTAAGATTAGCACCTCTCTAGCTTCTTGGCAAAAATGTCGAAGGCAAGCGATCATCCTCCACACTGAAGGACTTACCTGTTCCAAATACACCTGGTAGCGAAGACAAACTCTGCAATCACGGAATCAAGCTCTCTGGTAAAAGAAAATGCACCCAAAGTAAAAGGATATGTGAAAAAATATGTAAAACCTTCCTTGGGAAGGGTCAGTCGCTCCGATCGATCAGAAGCAATAATATCCGACTCATGGCAGCGACAGTCCTATTTCACAACAGGAATACTGGAAGGATGAATGGAAGAAGGTTACCTACTAACAACTCATGTACGAGGGTTAGCAACAGAGAATTTCTCTTCAAAATCCTTCGAAGTACTAAGCCTTCTTGGGATGATGGAACCATCGTTGGAGGAACAGAGTCCTCGGTTCTGTTCTTGCTCTTTATAAAACCAACACACTTAGAGGAAGAATCCATCGGAAAAGAAGAAGGAAAAGATTTTGTGTTTGAAGAGAATTTGGAAAACAAAGATGCAAATTAGAAGCTCAAGAAATTGTGAAACACAACGGAAAAAAATGTTGCGTATAAGTAAAATTTTGGCGGCCAAATTCATGGCAATGATTACCTTGATTATCGGCAATAACTATACTGAATCATGTGATGATGCGTGTTCGGGTCATTAAATGCGGAGAGACGTACGTCTAATCAACTGTCAGAAACCTTTAGAGGGAGTTATAGTAATTTCCGCCAAAAAAGTGCTTCTACCAACTTCTCGGTAACACAAAGTTATGTCACCAGAAAGCAAGGGAACTATCTATATAGGGTAAAATATGATATGACACGTGGTTGTCTAAAAGCAGGACACGTGGAACCCAAGATGGGAATGGTCGAAGACCGGACGCAGACGTTCCGCTTGCCACCGGAAAGGATAACGTTCATAAAGGTGTAGTAAATGCTTTGCGCCCGGTAGCATTTACTAGGGATTATTCTGCATCATTAAGAACAACAATCCGTTCCAAAGAATTTGACATTTATGTTCACCGTTACATCTTCATCAACGACCCTCATAATTGACATTAAAGGAGGGCACGATCCTAGGACTTTCTTCCCTAGACATAACTATAAATAGTAATCTCAATTATCATTGTAAAAGATACGCATTTTTGGGATAAACTTACACTATATTCTATCGTCTCTATTGTTTCAACTATATTCTGATGCTAAATATTGCATATTTTTTTCAATTATTATATTATTTCATGATCAAATTAGTTCACTTTTCTAGAAATCACGTATACATTCAACTTTATCGTTTTACGGGTAAACATAAGTATGTAACATCTCCATCTATATTTTACTACGCAGAATTTCCCAATTTTCTTTTCTCCATATTCCTCTCCAACTACTAGGAGTAATATTCTTTTGTCATCTTTTCCCAAAGAAAGTAAAGTGACTGTTGGAGTTTGACAACATGAGCTAGCTCTATTTAACAAGAGGAGATGATGAGGATATATCCAAAATCCATAGGAAATAATCAAAATGGATTCTGTGAAGTATTGGGGTGAGGCTTTAGCTGGAGCAACAGGATTCATGTTACTAATAGGAGTCCTATGTTGCTGCCTTAGCTACAAGATGAGTTGCCATGGTAACAAAACCAAAGGCAGCAGTGGCTTCAGTACTTGTGATGGTGGCTTTGGAGGTGTGTGAGCAATGAATATTTCATTATTATTGTTGTTAGTCTAATTCCATTTAAGTGAAGTATATATATTGTTTGTGTTTGTTTACTCCAAAATAAAATGATTATATTTGGAAGTGGATTTGTCCTTTGAATAGGGAAAAAGGGATGAAGGAGGAGCGGGAAATAGTGTTTAGTGAGTTTTTGGAACAGTTAGGTCATACATTTTGTCAAAATAAATTTGAGTTTTATTTAGCAAACACATGTTTGGCCATAGATTTTGCCTAAATTTTGGCAAAATCCTAAACCTCAAACCTCAAATCTCAAAACCAGGGCCAAAATATCACTATTATATTTATTAAAAATTGCCCCAAACTTTTGTATTTTATAAAAGAACCCGTCATTTATTATTTTGTAACAATGTTGCTTCGTCTTCTCGGTCACCTGATAGTGTATCATGTTGTTCATTATAAAAATAATAATTTTGTACCAAATTTATTTATGTTCAGCTATGATTTGCGATAATATAATAAATGTTATTGATAATGGTACTGTTGGGTATTTGTGATAGTTTTTAGAACTTATGAGTATAAGTCATGTTTCATGTTTTTTCCAAATAAATTTGGGAAATATGTTTTGAATACCAATGTCCAAACACATTTTCATCTTCAAATCAAATTTCACCAAAATCAAAATTTTCAAAATAAATATGAAAATCTATGGTCAAACACTAGCTAAAGTTAAAACATACGGTACAAATTCGTCCACTTAGATTAATATGAATCCATTAAATAAAACTTGACATTACGGAAGACATACCTAATGTTTAAAATTATAGGAGAAATATGTGCAAAGTAAAAACTTTAAGGGGAGGAGTGTGTAATTTATTCAAAAGAAGATTAAAAGCGAAGAGGAAGTATAATAAAGCAAGGCCACGTTGGACTGTCTCCCAAGAGCCAGACTGCACCACTATCAAAATGAGTACAAAGCTTCGCCATGACTGTCCATTCTTGTCGAGAGTACTAATTTAAATTAATCTAGCTATCATAATAGTCTATTTTCTTTAATTTTTAGCTCAACGGTTCAATTTGGTAAATTGTTTGGATGATACAATCTTTAATCATCAATTCATCAAATCAGACATAGATGTAAAGATCTAATCGGGTAGATGGGGTTGTTGAATTTGGGGAAAATAAAGGGATCTAGGGTTCTAGAAAGGACCCTTTTGGTCCTGTGGAGCTTAAAGGTCTGAAATTTGATAAGTATTTGGTTGGAAATAAGAATAGTAGAAGTAATAGAAGGATGAAGGAATTGGTGGGAAGTCCAGGAAGTGTGAGTGGGTTGCTATTGAGGTTTGGGCAATGTTTATTTGCAGGTGGTTCAATTGGGGTCATGGTTTCTGCTTCTGGTTTCTCTAGTTACACTGCTTTCTGGTATGCCTTTATCTTTATGTTGTTTCTCTTACTTGTTATTATTGTGGTACCTATGCTTGCCTAAGCCGAGGGTCTATTGGAAACAACATCTCTGCATCCACAAAGGTAGGGGTAAGGTGTGCGTACACACTACCCTCCCCAGATCCCACTATATGAGATTATATTGTTGTTGTTATTTCTAGTGGCAAGATGGGCTAATAGGTTCCTTCTTGTGCTTCTCTTGTTTATGCTTAGTTTAGTGGCTCTTTACTTCATAGTTTATATATATATATATATATATATGCTGCATTATCTTATAATTCTATGAATTTAACCAAGGATTTGGCTTTTCTTGGGTTCTGCAATTTTTTTATACACTTAATATCTATGACAACTGAAGGTTATTATAGAAGAGAGGAGAGGTGACAAGGGGAACACCGTCTGCTTTTGAACATTCGGATTTCTACTAAGTGAGTTAAGCTGTGGAACGAATAAGAACAGTAAAATTTTCATCTGTGTGAACTTATCTAATTTCCTTTTTCTACTGATAAAATCATACTGATGACATGTGGCAGCCTTCGAAGACTCTCCTAGTGGTAACATGGCCTAAATATAACTAGGATAATTTTGGCCTATATAGTTTGTCCCTCCGCTTGTTGAGGTCGTCTTCGGGGGGCGAGTTCAATGAGCGGATAATGTCGTTCATGGTCGTCTTTGTGGTCGAGCTTGTCGAACAAATAACATGGGTCTTGGTCGTTGTAGCGAGCAGGCAACGTGGCTCTCTGTGGGCCGCGTATTTCAAATCCCTTACATTTCCCGGGTGATTTGTTGGAACCATCTGGTCCAAGAGAGGGGGTGACGTCATGATGTCATGCTTCATGATGATGCTTGTTCCCGATGCATTGCGTCGGTTTGCGCGTAACCTTCAATTGGATCTGCCATTTCGATTCCGGTGCCAATTATGATGAGCCGTTTCGGGTTTGGTGCCTATTATGACAAACCGTTTCAGATTTGGTGCCTCAATCTGACAATCTCTATAAATAGGGATGGCCAAACCCGGATTTGAAACTTTTATTCTTTCAAACTTTGAGACTTCAAACTTCCTCTCTGAACCTCTTCTTTTTGCTTCGTTGCTCTATTCCGTATCCCAGTCTCTCTTCTTAGTATTCTTCTTCCCTTTCCCATAAATTTGTCGAGTTTATCATCTGATGTTGGTGATAATATATCTTATTTCCTTCTAACTTAGGAATTTTTCTTCATGCGTCTAATATATCTTATTTCATCTGTGTGAACTTATCTAATTTCCTTTTTCTACTGATAAGTAAGAAGCAACCTATCTAATCTAAAAGTGCTAGATAAAGAGAAACCTGGTTATTAACTTTCCATCTTATGCACATTGAAGTTAAACATGTGAAAGTATGCATGGCCAATGCAAAAGGGGACCTTGTACCGAGGGAAAAAGGGAGGGTAAAGATGTGGATATCCTTGTATTTGAACAATACTCGATAAGACCTTCAAATATAGACCTAGGATTGGTCCCAAATTCTCGACTTTACATTTCTCAGGCCCTAGCCATTAATTTATTTTGATAACCTAATCTCCGAGTCACCTGACTCATGGTTAGTAACTCGGTGGATTATGGGCTTGGCCCTTAACCCTTCTCTACTTGAATACCAAGCTCTTGTTTGTAGCACAGTTCGAACACATGACATGGGCATAACCAAACATCATGTGTGGTGCACTCACCACTAGACCAAAGGCCCGGGAGCAGACCCTGCTGCATATAATATCTATGGGATTATTGGTTAAACCATGACAGTCTGTTGCATTGTTTGCATTTCTTTTCTCACGTTCAATATAGGAAAAAAGTTCTATTAGCTTGGCAAGATACTTGAAGAACAGAGGCTCTGATACCTGTTACGTGTTCTGCTTCTTTTTAGTAGGCGTTTGGCCATGCATTCCAATTTTTTTTTTTTTGGAATTTGGAATTTCAATTGAAGAATAAGTTTGTGTTTGGTTATAATATTTGCAACATATTTGGATGCCTTTTTTTTCAAAATCATGAAACATGATTTATTCCCCACAACTTGTAAAATATATCAAAACCACCCCAATTTGATTATCCTACTTGAAATAAACAATTAAAATGCTATTGTTCAACATAGAAGATGCAAAATTAATATCACATTTTCTAATTCTACTAATACACAAAGAAGGAATTTAAGCAAAAAACAACATGAATATGAACAAGTTCTTCTTTAATATTGGGGTATATTAAGAATTCAATAAAACCTACCTATTTCAAAAGATAAAATAAAAACAAAAGATGGATTAATTGGTTGCTTGCATCACCAAGAATTTTAAAAGACCTGCGCGTTTTGTGTTTCTGTAGGTAGTTGTAGGTTAATAGTTGTTGGGGTCATTGTATAAATTTTAAAAGTATAGGGTAAATTTGTAAAAGTAAAAACTAGTGAAAATGCATTTTCAATTGAAAAACTGTTTTTCAAATTTGAAAATACATTTTCAAGTGAAATTGGAAAAAAGGTGTTAGAATTTGATAACCAAACATTGTTTTCAAATTTTTTCGAAAAAAGTAAAAACTTTGTATGTCCAAACGGGCTCTTAGTATGCACTTTTTCATTGATTGTGCTGAAAGATCTGTGCCTCTTATGTCAGATTAATCTGGAATTCTGAATTGTATTCCCATATTGATTCTTTTGTACATCTACAATAATGCTTTTTTAAATCTTTCTTTGTGTTGGTGTATGTCAATATTTTCGGTGTCCCTCCATCAGCCAGTGGACCACTTGAAAATAATGTGGATCACTACCCCCATTCAGTATACATATCTTTGTACATGATTATGCATGTTTTATAAAATACTTGACATATTTTGCAGCTATTTGATTGCATCAATGGGCCTTCAAGTGTTGTGGAGTTTTGGGCTTGCATGTCTAGACATCTATGCTTTGAGGATAAAACGAGACCTTCAAAATCCCGTCTTAGTGAGCCTCTTTGTTGTTGGAGACTGGGTATGTACCTTTTGTTTGCTTTTTATTTCTTGCTTATGGGATGTGTTTGAATATGTGAAAGTGTTGGCCTGGTGGCAATTGACTTGAGCCTTGGGGTTTGCTCCCTTTCAAGGTCTCAAGTTCGAAACCCACTGGGTGCAAACAATTTCTGAGGGCCATCGGACGGGGTAAAACCTGATTTAACCGTGGTGCACTTGCGGGAAACTCCTTGCCGAGGGCCTGTGCACCCCTGGGATTAGTCGGGGCTCTAAGAGACTCGGACACCCAGGGCTATCAGAGTACACACCTTCCTTTTTCTATTCAATCCTCCTCATTCTTGTTTTCTCGCTCATGTTTTGTCCCTGACAGGGTCTATATTTTCTTGTTTCCTTTTTTTCACAATCTTAATCACGTAATAACTGATTTGTAATTTCAAAAAAATGACGTGATTCCCTTCGCTGGAAGCAATGACTGCTTGATCTTCTTTGCTAGTTGTCATTGGTTACAAACATGTGAATTTTTACGTACCGGTTTTCTTTGCTTACGAGCAGCTGATATTTTAGTCAGTGTCATTGACCCAAATCCAGTTTAGAATGCTTTGTATACTGTAAACCATTCTTTCCCTAAGTTGAGAGCTGTAACAAGTATTTTGATAGCCGCCACGATCATCACCGAACATTTGCCTTAACTATGACAAACATCTTCTGTTACCAGTAATTTTATGAGTTCTGACATGCTCTATGCAGGGCACTTATGTTCCACTGATCATGTGCCTTTTTCCCCTGGCTGAAACTCCTATTATACATGAATTGAGCAGGGTAGCTTGGTCGCCTTTATGCGGCTCAAATTTTCAAAAGGAGATCCTCCTTTTTTGCCTTCTCGGACCATAATCTTGTCCTGTCAGCATCATTTTAGAACTTCCTTTCATCTTTTTTTTTTCTTTTAATAACGCATATACCTTGTCCTTGAAAGAATCTTTTATATGCATCATAACTGTGCTGTATCCCCTCGCCATTTAAAAAGTGTTACGTTACTTGATTGGTATATGTTGATTGCCCATGTAATTGACTTGTACCAATTTTGACTATATTCATGTTCACTGGCTTGACTTCAATTGCAGGTTACTGCAACTCTATCACTTGCAGCTGCATGCTCATCAGCAGGGATTGCTGTTTTGTACTCAAAAGATTTAAACGTCTGTAGTACTCCACCTTATCTTCCATGTGGTAGATTTGAGCTCTCTGTGGTGTTAGCGTTCATAACCTGGTTTCTTATTGCCATTTCTTCCCACGTGATGTTTTGGATTTTAGCCACTGTTTAATGACGTGAGAACGTTTCTCTATACTCAGAAGATTGCTTCTGAAATGACTTTCAAGGATCACATCTAAATCTAATTTCCACAAGCTTGTAGCCTTATCTTCCTTGGCAATCGATATGCAGAAGAGGTATGAGTTTCTTCTGCACTGATTGAGTTGCTTGGAGTTGGGCGGTTCCCTGTTGTGCTCTTCATGTTCAATTTTGATCTGAGTGTAAATTGTAACCTCCTAATTGTACTCTAATCTACTGCAGTTCAATCACATTTAGCTCTAGTATGAGTCCCGAGCTTTTTTGTAACATTTTGAATTCTAACGTTCACTCTCTAGCTGCTGCATCGCTATGGGATGCCATTTAGAGTTGTACAAAGGCATATTGTTAACTTGCTTTCTTCCTTGATATTCATCTAGTTGATGTGGATTTATTAAGTAATCAGAAAATGGCAACTCCTTTTTCACTGATTTTACAACTCTCAGTTTAATTTCTTTTCTGCACAGTCAAGAACTGAATGCTGGTAGTAGCAGTAAAGACTATAGAGTAAATCTTCTTAACATAAAATAGCAGCAAAGAATTTTAGTTAAGTATGTAGCTGTAGATTTTATCCACAGCGTGGTGTTTCTTCTCTGCTGCAAAAATGAGGAACAACTCAACTCAATCCGATCTAAAACAGGTAAGCATTGATCTCTTGTTACATACGAATACTTTTGGGTTCTTATTAGTGGCCAAACCAGGAAATTCAACAAGGGTGTTTAAATTTTGAACACTCTTTGTCAGTGGGCTATGTAAGGGTGTTCAAAATCTATTTTTAATCCATAACAAGTAATATTTTACCTTGTTCGTAGTATAATTTTTTGGCGAAGAGTGGTCAGTTGATCACCCCTGGTTGAACAATCATATAATCCTTTTTATTTTTATTTTTTTATTGTAGATCGAGAAGCGGCTATAAATTAGAAAGTCTTGTCCAATTTAAAAGACCATTTAATGTAAATAAAATAACTGAATTTTGGGTTGTTTAATGATTAGCGACTGTCAAAGAATTGATCCCTCGATATTGAAGCACTCTTTTAGCAGCTGTCAGGCAAGATGTGGCAGCAAACGTACCAAATTAGCAATTTAGTTGATGGAAGAATCCAATAAATGGATGTATATTCTACTTTGGATGAAAAGGTCATCTACTACTTATAAGACAAAAGAACCCGTTCGGACATAAAGAATTTTTTCACTTTTTAATGAAAATAATTTACTTTTTTCGAAATCAGTGTTTAGCCATTGAATTTTCAATTTTCAGTTGAAGATGAATTTTGAAATTTTTCAAAAATTTGAAACTCAAAAAAGTTATTTTTTAAAAGTTTCACTCAGATCACTCACAAAACTTCAAAAACAATTCAAAGTTATATACATGTCCAAACACAACTCTAATTTTGAAATACTATTTTCACGTAAAATTATTACTATTTTTTTTTTTTTTTTTTGGAATTTTACCATTCTTTGTCCAAACGACCACAAAGTTCAGTTTCAATGGAAAAGTGAAGCTTAGTCCAAGAACTGTGGAACAAGGTTATTGTCCAAGTATCAGATCGTTTTTCTTTATTGTAAGTAAAAAGAACTCTACTTATTGTACACTTCACACAAATTTCTCCTTTTCTTTTCTAGATCTTAATATCGCAGAGTCTAACTTATGAGTCTGTGTTTACAATAAAGGACGAGGGGTATGACATCAAGGCCCATTAGCTCAGTTGGTTAGAGCGTCGTGCTAATAACGCGAAGGTCGCAGGTTCGAGACCTGCATGGGCCATTTTAAGTAGAAACACATCCCTGTTAACTAAAGCTAGCTCTGTTTTTTTTTTTTTTTTTTAATTTTTTGTTTCGCGATGTAATTGAATACATATAGTCGACTCAATCATGCAATACTCAGATGAACAATAGAAGAATGAACAGAAATTATGACAGTTTTTATCACACATACACCACATAACATAACCAATATTTACACTTTGAAATTACACATACAAAAGCAAAAGTCTGAGTTCCCTTTGGTTATCCTCAAACTTACACCAAACAACATTTTAACCACCAACGTAAGCATAAGTCTGAGGTCCCTTTAATTTGGTTATCCTCAAACTTACACCAAAACTAAAAACCATCAAAAGAAACTTAAAAATAGAGAAGAAGCTTGTCACACACAAAAATCTACAATCATTTTTAAGTCCACCATATATTTTAATTTGTTATTGGTTTTTCCTCTAGCAATATTACCATATTTTTCTTCTTCAACATAAAGATCATGATCACTTAACTGCACGAGCAGAAATCCGATGGCACCTGGTCGCCGGCGACTGCACTCCACCGGAGACCATTCTTTTGGTGACAGTGGTTGCAGAAGGTGACGATGATGAAGTTGTCGAAAACCTAGTATCTGCATGTCCAAAAAGCTGAATATCTGACGTTTCAAAACGGCCTGAATCCCCTGGAAGTCTCATGTAAGAAGCTGAAGGCGATTCATTCATCCATGTTGTCCTACCTCCATTTTTGTATTCTACTATTGCTTTGTATACTAATGGGATCAACCCCTCCATTTTTTTTTCTTTTTTCTTTTCTTTTTTGCAAGTTTATAAGAAAGTTTTGGAGTAATTGGAGGAGAATTTAGGGTTTATATAGTAAGGTGATTTATTGGATAGGATTGTCCAGCTGTAAATGCTAAGCAAAGGGTGACAATGAGGCACGAATTAATGGAAGTAATTAAAGGGAAAAAAATAAAGAAGCTTCAAAGCAATGACATTGAGAAACTCCGATCCATCAAATGAAAGCTCCATTTAAACTACACATTACTTTTACATATCACCAAATCTCAATTTATTATAATTTCTCTTAATCTTACTTACCACATCTTTATAAATTTAATAAATCTATTGGCCGGCCTAGCCAGTACCTGATTCTTCATTTTTTTAATTCTTAAATTAGTTCCATGGTTTTTACATGATACTATATTATATATGTGGTAGTTTGGTTTCCGACTAAAAAAATCTATATTATGTTATTCCCACCATTCAATTTTATTTGCACTATTTTCGTATTAAATCGCTCCTAAAAAGAATGACACGTTTTTATATTTTGAAAACATTATGCCATCCTTAATACCATGCAATTTTACGGCATATTTAAAATAACAAGTTACAAAATTTTCTCTACCTTATACTACGCACTCACTCAAATTACATTATATATAAATTTATTTAAATGGATGGAGGAAATCGAAAGGATTAGAATTTAGATAGTTTATGTCAGATAAGCTGAATATATACGCCACATGATTATTATGTATAATAGTAGTAAAATAATAATGGAACTTCCATCAAATTTTAATGTTTAGTTCATATGTAGCTTTTATTTGGTGTGTACCATATTTTTTAGGATATGGTGAGTCTATTTGAAGCTTTAAAAAGTGATGTACTTGTTGCCATTTTCGATTGCTATTAACAGCTGAACCACACCTTTCTCAGCAAGATATTATTTTTCCTCTCTCGGTTTTTTTCTTTTTTCTCTTCTTATTCCCATCTGTGGTTTTTAAGAGCGGCTGCCTATAACAGCAGAAGCAACAAAAGTGGATCAATAAAGAAAAAAATAATTGTCTGGCTTGAAGAGGAAAATTTCAAGACAAAGAGCTGTCACTTAATTTATACAAATAGCCTGAAAAAAATTTCCGTTTACTTTTTCTAGTTGGTATATTAGTTATTGATTAAACATAGTTATATACATATTATACATATATTATATATCCACCGATTATCTTTAATATAAGAGATTAAGTTGGCGGCTTTTGGGTTAATTCTTCGTTAATTTGTGCAAATGGTTACATGTGGACACATTGAATCTTCTGACTTACATTGAGGAATTGTTTGCTTTCGTAGCATTTTTAAGGAATTATTCAAATCTTGACAAAAATACTCAAGATAATAGTTAGTTAATACATAAAAATGTTGTTAATTTCGTCCATTGTGCTTGGCATTGAACAGCTGGCTTGCCAAAGTTCAGCTTGGCAATATAGTAATGGCTCTTCTAGAACAAAATGGAGCAGTTGCTTACGCTGACGTTAAACCAGCTTCTTAATTACTTAACCTAATCACTGATTTAGATAAGTCTATAGTACATTAAAGAATTGAAGGGAAAGAGATAAATCTAGTTATCCTAATCACTTATAATTAATGACATCCTTGCTTGGTTGTAATATGAAAGCTAGTGGTTGATTTGTAAGTGGTAGGATCAAAATAACCCGGTGTCATGCGGAAACTAGTAAAACAAATCTTAAACGACGATAAATCAGATAATAAAAGAGAAATATACCTAAAGAGAACATTTAACGTGATTCGGTCAATGGACATACGTCCACGACGGAGTTGAGCAGTCCACTATATATATAAAAGATATTACAAAATATCGAGAGAACAACCTCACAAACATGCAAACACAAGTGGCACACTAACAGTTGTCCCCAGTGGCGTACGCACATGGTGCCATGCGGGTTCAGCTGAACCCGCTTCGCGAAAAAATAATACTGTGTATATGTATAAATTACGATTAAAGTTGCGTAAATTTTGTATAGATACTTTATTTGAACCCACTTGACAACTACTAATTACGACTAAAGTTATGTACTTCTAAGATTGAACCCGCTTGCACAAAATCCTGGGTCCACCACTGCTTGTCTCATAAAATTCTCCCCCTAAGCAAATCTCTCAAACCCCATATGGCTACATTGTGGAAGCTAATGAATGAGAAGGAATGATCCTCAATTAATAGAAGTTCAAACATTTTCCTACAAGAGAAAAGACTAGCCAAATATGAGAGATTTCTAAAAAAATTTATATAAGAAGGAAAACCCAATATAGTAAGAAAATCAGGACAACACCTAATATACTGGTAGCGTTAGAGTGTCCCATATTTGTTACTGGTATGAGTTGTATTCGTCATATACAATATTAGAGCCAATTATTGAGGTTGAGTTAGGTCCAAAATATCTCTATTTTCTTTATATAAGGTTGAGATTGCAAAATATTAGAGACGAAACTCATAGCTTTGTAACTAACATGTCACTTTTTTATTTTTTTTCAAGATTTCAATATTTTTTTTCTGCCCTATTGTTTTTAGATCCAAAATTATGACATTGTATTTCACTATATTTTTCTTTTGGATAAATTGCTACATGCATGTTTTGCAGTTTTAGAGACTCTTCTATTCATTTACTCAAATATCTGATAAAATCTGAGTAGAGATCTAGACTAAATCGTGATTGCATGCAATGAAGAAGAAGAAGAAGAACATAGCTGAAAGAAGAAGATGAATTCTGTTAGTCTGCTCAACTAACTCGGTTAGTGCATAATATCTGCTTTTATACAAATCCCCTCACACAAGTCACGTGTGTGATGAGGGTAAAAAGACTAAAGTACCCCTAATAACTAACATAACTACCAAGTCTTTAATACGCCTCCTCAAGCTGGGAGGGGGAGGGGGGGGGGGGGGGGGGGNNNNTTTTTTTTTTTTTTTTTTTTTTTTTATAAAATTATTAAATTTTTTTTTTTTTAAAGGAGGGGGGGGGGGGGGGGGGGGGGGGGGGGGGGGGGAGGTGGAAGATATCCAACACTCCAAGCTTGGAGACTAATGAGTGATGTTGAGTTGCAGATAGACCTTAGGTGAGCAAGTCTGCAAGTTGCATTGCAGAACTGGCATTGTGTGATACGAGGTGCCCAATTTGATTTTCTGTCTCACAAAGTGACAATATATTTCAATGTGCTTGGTCCGTTCATGAAAAATAAGATTCATAGCAATTTGAATGGCTGCCTTTTTATCATAGAACAATTGGACTGGTTTAGAAATTGGTATCTTTCAATTTTTCTAGAAGTTTTGATAACCAAGCAACTTCTGCTGTCACAGCTGTCATACTTCTATATTCTGCTTCTACTAAGCTCCTACTAACTGTTTGTTGATTTTTTGATTTCCATGAGATTAAGGAGCTCCCTAACTTGACAATATAACCTGTCACTGACCTCCTAGTATTAGCAAAGACATCCCAGTCTGCATCACAATAGGCAGTTAATTTGTCAACTGGCCTTGTATTTAGAATAACTCCTAGGCCTGATGTTCCTTTGATGTACTTAACCACTCTCAAAGTTGCATCTATGTGAGATTGTTTTGGAATTTGCATGAACTAGCTCAATGTTTGTACTGCAAAGCTGATGTCAGGTCGTATGATTGTCAAATATAAGAGTTTCTCAATTAGCTTCTGGTATGCAGTAATGTCCTTCAAATCTGGATCTCCCGGCATGAGCATCAAATTCTACTGTGGTGAGATTTTGATTCATCTCTAGAGGTGTTGAAACAGGCTTAGACCCACTCAAACCAACACTTAAAATCAATTCAAGTGCATATTTTCTTTGATTTTGTAGAATGCCCTTTTGTGATCTAAGGACCTTAATACCAAAGAAGTATTTTAGTTCACCCAAATCCTTCACTTTGAACTGACTTTGTAATGTCTTCTTAGCATCATCAACTAGTTTAGGACTGCTGCCAGTGATCAGCAGGTCATCTATTAAACAAGTATGATGACCAAATCTGAACCCTGCCTTTTGTTGAATAAGGAATGATCATAATTACTCTGCTGATAAACATGTGTAAACAATGCATCCGTCAACTTAATGTTCCATTGTCTTGATGTATGTTTCAATCTATAGAGTGATTTCAGTAACCTACAAACTTTCTTCTCCCCTGTTTGTGAAAGCTTTTTGGTAATCCCATGTATACTTCTTCATACAAGTCCCCTTGTAGAAAGACATTATTCACATCCATTTGATGCAAATTCCGTCCTTTTGCTGCAGTAATGCTACAATTACCATCTTTTCTATTGGGGAGAATGTCTCATGGTAGTCTAATCCCTCCTTCTGATTGTAACCTTTAGCCACTAATTTGGCTTTGAATCTTTCCACCTCTTCATTTGCTTTATGTTTTATCTTTTAAACCCAGTTTGATCCAATAGTCTACTTTTTTGGGGGCAGATCAACCAGCTCCCATGTGTTATTTTCTTCTAATGCAGTTATCTCTTGCTGTATAGCCTCAATCCACATGTTATCTTGGGCAGCTTCCTTAAAATAACTAGGCTCAATGTGTGCTGAGAAAGCCTTCAAATATGATTGCTATCCTGCAATGAGGTTAGCATATGAGAGTCCTTGAGAAATAAGGTATAGGCTATTTCCTGTGAATTTCCCTGGTGTCACATAGTCTTTCAGCCATATAGGTGGTCTGGAAATCCTTCCTGATTTTCTAACATCCACTGCATTTTCCACTGGTGAAATACCTTAAGCTTCCTCAACTGTATCTGCAGCAGGGATCTGAATTCATGCGGATGTCTGCCTCTTCCTGATTCAGTGGTGGTAATTGATCAATACTGTCTGCACACAATTCTTCATGTAAATGCTTTTGTGGTTCTGTGTGTGTGATATTTGAAGATATATCTTCAGTTTGTGCAGGGATATCAGGAGAATGAGGCTGAGAAGTATTGGGATTGGAGGATATTTCAATAGGTGTTAGCTCAGGAGGATCTTGTGGGAATATATCATCTAAGTCTGAAGCCATTCTTTTGAAAGAAAATACTTGTTCTCTGAGAACAACATCTCTGCTCACTAGAAATGTTCTGTTCTCCAAATCATATAATCTGTAACCTTTTTGAGTTTCTGAGTAACCTATCAATACAGCTCTCCTTGCTCTTGGAGCAAATTTATCTCCTCTAGGTAGAGTGCTTGCAAAACATAAAGAGCCAAAAACCTTCAGATGCTCAATGTTTGCTGGCTTCTTATAGAAGACCTCATAAGGTGATTTCCCTGATAGAATAGAAGTTGGCCATTTGTTTATCAAGTAAACTGATGTCTTAACACAGTCACCCCAGAATTGGTAAAGAGCTCTGAAATTTTAATGCTCTAGCTACTTCCAGTATATGCCTGTGTTTTCTCTCCACCACCCCATTTTGTTGAGGTGTGTATGGGAAGCTATTTTGATGCACTATGACTAATGAATTCAGTAACTCATTACACTTAGAATTAAAGAATTCGGTACCATTGTCTGATCTTTATATTTTTACATTCAAGCCAAATTGGTTTTGCACCATAGTAAAGAAATCCTTCAACACAACAAATACTTAACACTTTGACTGCAACAAACATATCCAAGTATATCTGCTAAAACCATCAACCAATTTTACAAAATAATGTTTTTTTATCATATGTTGGTATCCTGTGAGGACCCCACACATCTACATGCACTAGTTGAAAAATCTGTTCTATTTTATTGCTACTAAGCTGGAAAGGAAGTCTATTCTGCTTAGCCAAAGGACATACTTCACAAATGTGTTGTGTTTTGGAATCTATCTTATTCTTCAATAGAGGAATATTTTGCATTGCAACAGTTGAAGGATGACCTAATCTGAGGTGCCATAGTGCTGAATCTTCCTACACTTGCATAATACTTCCTGCTATAGCTGGGAATTCCTTATAGATCTTCCTTTTCAACATATACAAAACATTGTATTCTTTACCAATCCTTATAACCTTCCCACTGTAGATACCCTGAAACACACAGAAATGAGGGAAAAATGCAGCACAACCTGACAACTCCTTAGTCAGTTTAGACACTGACATTAGATTGAATTTAAAGTCAGGAACATGTAGTACATCTTTCAGTGTCAATTCTTCTAATATCTTCACATTCCCTGTATGTGCTATATGACATTTCCCTCCCGCAGGAACTTGTACATCACTATTATTCTGGTTTTCAATCTTTCTTACATTTGCTAGTACTTCCTTATAAGGTGTAACATGATGTGAGGCACCAATGTCTATTATCCAATCATAGTTAAATGCCTTGGACAAAAAAGAAGTTATACCGCTCATTAAGGTATGACATTCACCTATCGCGCCCCCTTTTTCTTCTCATTGCGGATTAGTCAAGGGTTTTGACATTATTAGGACAACTCGTTTCCTTTTGGGAAAAGGGATATAAGGAATTTGAAGAGTCGCCACCTAACGAGTTAAGGTGCGTTAGGGCACCTACTACGGGTCATTCATAACATTAATTGTATAACCAGAGATTGGGTAAGGGCTTGAAATTAATTCAAGGGGAAGGTGTTAGGCACCCCTCGAAGTTCACAACTGTGAGTCCCGACAAAACTTACTTTGTGAATTGATCAAATGAAAATGAGAAGTCTAAGAACACATATGTGAAAGAGATTTTAGATAGATAAGCAGTCTAAGAACACATACGTAAATGGGGTGAAGGGGTCCTAAGTTATTTATCCTACAGGATCATATCCATGCAATGCCCGGTAATCACTCCTAGATGAGGGGCTACACGTTGCATTAGTGCACAGGTCATCATATCCTTTTCTACCCATTATCCCACCCCTTAATGGTTATTAAGCGAGTTTTTATTTAACGAGCTCTAAGCGTGCTGTTACCCGTCCCTTCCTTGTGGTCCTGGAGGAATTTAGGACCTCTAAATCTGGGCAGTTCTAGACAACCCCTAAGGTATTTAAAAGGGAAAATCTAGGCGACAATCAAATAACAGGTAGGACCAGCAAATAAGTGAAAGAGACAGTTAAAAGGCTCATGTTTACCTCCCCATGTATATAGCAAATAAGCAGCACGTCTCAAACACAGATTCAAGTGATTTGTAGGAAAAACAATCCTAGGACAGGATGTCTAGGTGAACATTAATATACAAAATATGCAACACTATTTCACAAACTCAATGGCAGGGTCCTAATCAGTTTGCCTACTGATTTTAAGTCCTGTAAACTTTGAGCAGTTTAACACAATCAAAATGCAGTTTCCAGTTTTATATAGAGATTAATTACCCAAGGCTTGCCTAGGTGTGGGACTATACGTAATCGCGATTACAAGAAATTTTAAACAGTTTAGGAGTTGTTTATCCTACAAACATGATGTTCTAGGTGGCAGAGACTTTCAAAAAGGGGGATTTGTACCAGTTATGTTAAGAAAACATACATCTATATGCGAGACTGTTTTTATGCCTTTTCAGGGTCAGTTACTTATTTTAATTGAACTGGCGTATTCAAAGAATGCAAACAGAATTCCTAGAACATGGTATCAAAATGCACACAAGAGTGACATTTTTATTAAGGCATGATTATTAGCCTAATAGAAGGATTCCTAAGTGAGAACACTTGTTCCAAATTAAAGCATGGAACAGTAGCATACTGAAGCAATAAACGTGAGGCCCTAAGAACAGGATATCTAATGCAGGTTTGGCATGGTTTGACTGTAAATTAGAAGATCAATCCTAGGACATGGCTTCTAATGCAGATTCACAGAATATGAAGCCTATAACATGTTTTCTACCCAGTTTAAACCCACAGTACCATACTACTACCCTCCATTTTCACTAGTCACCCCAATATCTGTTTACAGTTAATTATTACAGACCAATGGTTGAATGAATTACATAAATGAAGTAGAAATTAAACTATAGGGAGCGTGAAGCAGGCCCAAATAAAACCTGAGAATACCAGGCCTTCAATAGTCTCAAATGCCAAGAATTTCATAGCCAATTTCATGTCCAGGTGTGTCAGAGTTCCCTAAGGACCTCAAGGATCCCAGGCAGTGCTCACACCTAGACTTTCATAACAGGGATTGAGTAAGTGCAGTGTGGAATGGCCAGCCCCAGTGTACCAGAGTTCAGAGAGATCTCAAAAGGATCCCAAGGCAGTACGCACATTGGAGGGGCAGAACCTAGGGACTTAGGAGTAAAGTGAGAGTGCTTGACATAGTTTTGAAAAGGGTTTGACAAGAAAATAGTGTTGAAATGACTCTATAAGAAAGAGTTTTTTCTAAAAAAGTAGAACTGATTTAGTAGAAAACAGTTCGAGAACAGTACCAACACTTTTGAAAATCAGCAACAACCTGGTTGATTACAGAACAAATAGGTCTAACATTATTCAACCATAGATTTCACTCAGGGGTTATGGGGATTGGGGACACATAAAACACATCAGCGTGTATAGTGAAGCATATAACAACATGGTGCACTTGAGCTTTCCAGGAACTTTATTAGATTAACAAGTTGATTAGCCAATAGGTGGTAGAGGCATAAACAACCATGTAGAAAGACATATTAACACTGGGCAAGTTAGAACACATAGCCAGAGTTACTGCAACATTAGACAACTTAGCAAAGTAGATCAAGCAAGAACTTATGTGAACAGACTAGGCAAGCATAACAAGTGTTCATAGTTTAAACATGCTGACAGATTGAAACATGCTAGATAAAGCAGTAGGTAGGTTAATATAAATTAGACATGCTAATCACATATTAATTAGAACAGGATTCAGCCATGCTTAGGGGAAACAACAATTAAGCAGTGTAGTTTAAACATACTAGTTGCATATTGAACAACAAGATAGTAAGCAGGAACAAGACTTGAAATCAATGAACTAAAGCAGCAATAGAACACATAGAGTTTGGACTTTGAAATTGAATTAGGACATACAGTTAAGGAGAGAAAACACAGAGTATAGAGCATATGTGGTGCAATATCTAGCCTTGGCTTACAGCCGGCTAAAGCAGTGAAAGTTGCCAGTAACAAGGAAGAGCAGAGAGCTTTTGTGTGAGAGAGTTTTTTGAAATATTGTTCGTGTGTAGAAGTGAGAATATGGGAGAGTATATATAGTGGTTGAGATCTAGACAGAATAAGGGGAAGAATCAATTATGTAGCAATTAGGAAAATTTACAGATTCAGTCATACATAAAATCATCAAAGTCTCCCATAATCAAGGGGTAATCAATCAACGGTAATGAGTAAGACAGATATTTAAGGAAAGAAATCAAATAAACTTTGGTATGGAGTAGGTAATTAGGGGTAAATAAACAAGAGTTTAATTAAGGAAACAATTAGTAATAATCACCAAGTATCACAATTAATCAAAATAAGGCAAGAAATAATTAAAAGGTGTAAAAATAGGGAAATAATCGAGAAATTAGCACATATGTATCAGTACAGCAAATCAGTGAATCAAATATTCAAAACAACACTGATTTAAGGAGAAAAATATAGGTTTTCCATGAATAAACAAACAGACTGAATACAGACACATAGAATCAGTCGAGAAATCGAACCAGGAACCCTAATAAAGGCACATTAGGGTAAAATCACAAGATGTTCAAATTAAACGAAGATGAAATCATGTAAATTAAAGAAAAAAACATAATCATGTAGCAAATAACACGGACAAGCTCAGAATCCAAACAAAAATGCCAAAAAATTGGGGTTTTTAGCATAAACTAGTTAGGGTTGAGGTAAACTCAACATAATCAGTCGAAAACACATAAGAACAGGAGATTAAACACTTAAAGTTAGAAAACATTTTGAAGAAAGGATTTTCAGGAAACCCTAGTTTAGGTAAATGACAAGCCACTCAAAAAATCAGAAGATCTTCATAAAAACAAGTGCAAATAAGTTCGACCCTTCTCAGATCTGTACAGATCTGAGAAGTCCAAAGGAAGAAATTAGGGTTTTACAAAATAACACAGAGATGAAGATATAGGCTTAGAAACCCATAGGTTTAAGGCAAATTAAGAAGATCTTACTAGAAATTGAACCAGAGTAGCATGAGACAGGCAAGAAAAACAAAGTCGTAACTGGACTGACCTTGGTCCCTTGAGGACCTTAGAGACGGCAGTACTCAGCGTAAGAGAGACCCTTGGAGGTCTGAGGGTGGTGAGAAACCACCATGGACGGCGGTGGAGAGTGACGGCGAGGGGGGAATTAGGGTTGGGTTTAGAGAGCATTTGAGAGGAGAGGAGGTGAGTGAAGGCGGGGTGAGAAGAGGAAAATGAAAGCTTTGGGGGGAGGGGGTAGTCTTTAGGTTTTATTATGGTAGGAGTAATTTGGGCCGTTGATCTAAAATGATCAACGACCAGGATTCAATAAGACCTGAGTTGGGTTAGGTAAGGGGTTTGGGCTTGGGCTTATTGGGCTGACTTATAAGGGTGTTTGCGTTAGTTAATTAGGCTGAAATTGAAATAAAAATGGCCATTTGTTAAATATCCAAATAAATTAGTTAAAATAATTTGTAAAATAATTACTACTTATAAAAAAAAGAATTTATTGCATAGAAATGTTTTAAAATGGTTATTTAGTATTTAAAAATACAAAAGACTAATTTCTGGTAAAAATAACACAAAAATTATGTGCATGTGCTATAATTACAAAGTTATTGCAATTATAGCTAAAAAAGTGCCAATTTGGCTATTTGTGGAATGATTTGGATTCAATAGGACCATAATAGTTATATCAAATCAAGACAGGTTTTCGAAATCATTTGATGCAATTTTATAATTATTTATTAAAAATAAAATACTGAGCAAATTAATAAAAATATAAAAAAATTGTGGAAAAAATATCAATTGATGCTAATGCATGATTTTGAAGACATATATGCATTTTAAATTATTTTGGGAAAAAGTGGGGTACCAACATCACCTGGATCAGGATCTGCTTGTTTATGAGGCTCAGTAGTTGTTTGTATTGATCTTCTGTGAAGAAATGCCCCTGCATCTGAGAAGTAGTGTCAGAACTTCCCCCTTCTCCTGCTGATACATTAGCATATCCTTTCACTCCAGTGTTCTGAGGCTTCTTCTTGCTTTTAAAATCTGATGGATAACCTATGATCTTATAAAAGTTCTCCTTCAAATGACCTTTGTAACTACTGTAATCACATATGAGACCTGGTTTCCTTGCAGTCTTGAAATCCTGTCCCCTTCCAGCTAGCATAGTTAAAGGTTCCTTGTCTGAATTAGCTATACTAAGTGTATGTTGACACTCTTCCTGGACTACCAGTGCATACGCTTGATTCACAGTCAATACAGGTGTTTTCAGAAGAATCTGACTTCTCACATGATTACAGATTTCATTCAAACCAACAAAGAACTGCAACAAGCGCAAATTTTTGAACTGATCTAGAAAAGGTCTAGTTTCCTCACAATCAAACCCTGATCTTGGTACCATTAGTTCCATTTCATACAAAAAATCCTTCATTTTAGTGTAATAGGTTGTTATAGAGTCTCTTCCTTGCCTTAGAGTTCCTATTGTTATCCACAAATGATAAAACCTAGTAAGGTTTGATTTGTTAAAACGTTCCTTAAATTCAGTCCGTACCTTCCTCGCATTAGATACGTAGATGACACTAGGTTATAATTCAACAGATACAATGCGATCAATCCATGAGAGCACCACAACATTACATCTTCCCATTGATGCCATAATTCACCTCTGTAAGAGCTTTTCAAACAGGTTCCGTCAATGAACCCTAACTTATTTTTCACCAACAATGCCATTCTCATCGATTTGCTCCACAATGCATAATTTTCAGGTCCTTTAAGCTTGGTATCAATCAATGCGATCCTAGGGGTGTCTGTTTGTTGTAAAAACAGTGGGTGATTGTGATCAATTTGCAGATTTCCAGTTTGCGCCATGACTGACCAGCTCAAGCTTCAACAATGGCTGTCAATTGGAATTTTGAAATCCATGATCTAATCTCAAATCGCCCGCTCTGATACCATGATAAAATCTGAGTAGAGATCTAGACTAAATCGCGATTCATGCAATAAAGAAGAAGAAGAACATAGCTGAAAGAAGAAGAGAAATGAAGAAGAAGATGAATTCTGTTTGTCTTCTCAACTAACTCAGTTAGTGCATGATATCTGCTTTTATACAAATCCCCTCACACAAGTCACGTGTGTGATGAGGGTAAAAAGACTAAAATACCCCTAATAACTAACATAAATACCAAGTCTTTAATAGAATCCTTCACATCCAATCTCCTTTAATAACTTTAAACTATAGGGGCCGTTTGGCGATAAAAAAAGTTCATATTCGAAACTAGTATTTGGCCATAACATTTTCAAGTCTCACTTGAATTTTTTTTTTGGAATTTTTCAAAAGAATTTAAAACTCCAATAAGTTGTTTTTCAAAATTTTCACGTCAAATCACTCACAAAATTTCAAAAACAACCTAAAATTGTATTCATATCCAAACATAACACTAATTTCAAATACCTTTTTCGGAATTTTACCATTCTTATGTCCAGACGCCCACTAATATTGTCAGTACAAGAATATTTTTCAAGTTGCATAGCAATTGAAGGAATGTAAAAAATAAAAAAAAGAGAGGGTAATTTCTTTCTGTTTTTTGGGTCACACCTTGTTTTAAAAATTAATTTATCTTTCCTATAATGTGCAACTTTATCAGTTACGTACCCCTGGGGTATAAATGTTAGTTTTCAAGAAGCAGATGAGAAGTCCCTATAGTTTAACCAATAATAAGGGGGTTAGTATAATTTGATCAACTATTCTTTTTTCTTCAACTTTTAATGTTTGAATGTTACCTGCCACCAAATTTTTTCTGATTTCGTCAATAATATTTGGTACTTAGAAAAAAATCCTAAGAATTTATTTTATCAGCATTTGTATACAATCAAACTTCCCAAAAATTTCCTTTCTAGGTCACAACTTTTATAATAAGTTTATTGCTAGCTAGTAGATTGAAGCAGAATGCTAGCAACTGGTAAAAATTGAGTTGTAACAAAATAAAAGCACATTCTTCTTCACTATTTCTAGAAGAATTATCCTAAATAATTGTCCACCAATCTCTCTCTCTCTCTCTCTCACACACACACACACATATATATATAAATATATATATATATATATATATATATATATATATATTATAATTTTTGTATACTGGTTAGAAAAAATATTAAACCGTAGATCCAACCGGCTATTAGTTATGTGTGAATTAAAAATTTACATATGTTGTGTTTCACACTTTTGTATAATATTAGTGTCATTTATTTGTTGTCTTTCACGTTGCTGATATTATTTTTCGGGTTTTGTTATCACATATCTATTGTCTCTGAGCCGAAAGTCTCCCGAAAACAATCTCTATACCCTCTGGTGTAGGGGTAAGATCTGCGTACACTCTACTTTCTTCAGACCCTACTAGTAGGATTTTAGTGGTTGTTGTTGTGTTCATGATTTCCGTTGACATCCAATTTAATTTGGTCTTCGTCGACTATAATTAAGATATACCACTTGAGATGAAGTCATAACTTGCATCACCAACTAATCAAGTAGTCCACTAATGTGTATATAATGTTCAAGTCATTTTCTATTTTTCTAATTTAAAAAAGATTAAGCTTCAAAGTAGGAATCAAGGTGTCCTACTCCTAATGCCATAGATAAAACTGCGTGCGCCTTTTGTGTGGGCGTTAGGTAAAGAAAGAGGATTGAGCTCTTGTCACATTGTCTAAATATATCTCAAATATAAAACCATTAAGATATTGCTAATTATCTTACTACATATTGACGTCTCAAATTTGTTTTATTTTACGTGAAGGTGTTACTACCAGAGAGTACTCAAATAATTTTTTCTTAAACTACGATTTTGACAAGGTCTTCTAATTTTTTTTTATTACTATGTTGACTTATTATAGTACTTTTAATACAATTTTCAAATAAGTAAATTTTATTTGAAATAATATAAAATTTATAGTTTATCTTCTGAAAACTGGGATTACGGCAGTAAGAAATTCCTTCAAAGAAATTTTCCATAGATGGGGACTTGTTGATAAGATGGTGTAGCCTTCCTTGTAAGGAAATATCGTTGAGGTCCTCACGTTTGGTTTTACTTTCTCTCTGTTTCAATCTTGATTTATCAACTAAGAAATAGGTGAAACTATTTATCCTTCACTAATTATTAATTAAAATAAAGTTGAAAGACAGCAAATAGTCGTCCTGTCTCCATATATACAGTTCACATAATGACGTCTTGACTTTGTTTTTTGTTTTTTGTCCTACACGACTAAAAACTTTGTAATACCCTTTATATTGGGAGGAATGGAATTTCAACTGCAGTGTCTCAGATTAAGAGAAATCAAAGCAAATCCCCGTTGAAATTGTATAAGATATATAGCTCTAAGTCGAGAAAGAATATTTTGTTTCTTACCAAGTAACCATACGAAGATCTAATAGTAAGGGGGACATCGAATTTGTGTACTTATTAATAGAGCGGAGCCAGTATTTGAAATTTATGGGTTCAGAATTTTAACACTTTTAAGCTACTGAATTCTAAATTAATATTTTGTACATATTATATGAATTTTCTAAGACAAAAACATAATTTGGATCAAAGTTACTGGGTTCAATCGAACCCACGCCTCGGTCTCTAGCTCTTCCCCGGCCTATTAACAACAGCGGAAGATCGTTGAAATTTGTGTGATAGAACTTGCTCCCCGTCGATTCTATTTCACATTGGAAATAGAGTTTTTAATTCCCTGTGTATTTCTTGTGAGAAGAAAGAAGATGGGTTCTCTATGTTTTTCTTGCATCTTTGAAGAGTATTGTTCCCTTTTATTCATAGTTAAGGAAGAAAGCAGTTCTGAAGAAAACTATTCCTACCCAAATAATTAACGGTGTAGAATATGCTTTCACAAATTCAACATGTGGAGTAACTTCTCATAAGAGGTTATTTAAACTTATCTATTCATAAATGGGTCGAATCAGCCCACATGGAGCGACCCCCGACCCAAATTAAAAATAAATCCAACATCTCCCACTTCAATCATGGTGGGTTGTACCCAAACCAATATCATGCCAATAACACACGTTATTCATACGAACAAACAGTTTGTGCGACCTGCGAGCATCAAGAGTTATAAAATAAAACCTATTAAGACTATTCTAAAGCTCTATGTAGAAATCTGATAACGTTCGAAAAGGATTCACTACTAACATGAAGATCTTATTACTAGATATACCCCAGACATTACCCGCCACTCCATTACCTAGTTATCAGATCCCTCATCCTCGAAAGATGTGAACTCGAGTTCATGTTTAACTTTGTATCCATAATTACATTTGATACTATCATGGTAAGTGTAATGGTCGACCTATGGATACAAGTTAAATTACTAAATTTTTAGTTGTCTTCTCTTTCTACTCGAATCTTTCCATTCCAAATCAACTGCTTTCCTAGACATGCATTGCATTGCCGAATCACTCATGGCTATTAGTGACATGCTAAAGTAGCAACACTGATTGGCACTTCAAGAGACAGTAAAAGGTCAAATGGTATTTCAATAAAAGTTAATGTAACTTCTTTGGGATCTCACACAATGAAGATGCAAGGATTCATTCTGCTATTATCACACTGATCGATATCACATGTGGCATGAAACATATGTTATAGTGTTCTCACCTTATATTTTTACGTGCGTCTTATTATTTTAATCATTCAACACCATACAGATCTTGGTCTAGCTGACACCTGCAAATGTCTAACTTGAGTTTCTCATTTCAACAATCCTCAAATCAAACTTCTCGGAGAAACTCGCACCTGGCTTCAAAACAAGTCATAAACTAATGGTAAAATTCGCAAGTCTGACTTATTGTCAAGACCGACCTTTATAAGTAAATATTATCTCGCTTTATCCAAGGTTCTATAAGGTCTCATCTCTTCACGATTCATAACGTAAGAGGTGATTGCTCATGTGAGAGATCAAATCTCGCGACTTGTTCGACACACTTTATGAATAAAACATCATTACATGCATACAAGATACAAGCATAAATTCAAGAGTCAAATATTGATAAGCATATTATAATAATAAAGTCTTTTTACAATACATAAATATGTTCATATCTTTCACAAACCTAGAGCCATAACGTGTTTCTCAAACAAGTATCTAGATATCGCCTTTGTAAAAGGATCGGCTATCATGTTTCGCGTAGTAATGTACTGTAAATTTATCTCTCCACTTGATACCATGTCTCTCACAAAGTTATACTTGATTTCAATGTGTTTGGTCTTGTTGTGATACTTAGCATCTTTTATGAATGCAATAGCCACTTAACTATCCCAATATAGAGTCATAGGACCCTGAGAGTTCTTTGTAATATCCAAATATTCAAAGAATCTCTTCAACCAAACAACTTCTTGTACTGCAGACGCATAAGCCACAAACTCAGCTTCCATCGTCAAAAGGGAAATACAAGTTTCTTTCTTTCTTTTCCAAAAAATAACACCACCATTAAGTTAGAAAGCATAACCGGATGTTGATTTTCTATCATTCCGGTCACCAACCCAATCAACATCTGCATATCTTCTCAAGTATAAATCATATTCACTATAACATAGTGAATAATTTGTAATTCCCTTAGGATATCTGGAAATTCTCTTCAAAGATTTCCAATGATCTCTTCAAGGATTGGATTGATACCTGCTAACAAAACATATGACATAACAAATGTATGGGCGAGTACACATCACAACGTACATCAAACTCCCGACAACACTTGAATACGGAACTTGAGACATGTCTTCCTTTTCATTTTTAGTCTTAGGGCACATTTCAAGGCTTAAAGTTTCACCTCTCGCTATAGAAGTATCCATGGATTTGCAACTATTCATGCGAAAACGCTCCAAAATTTATGTTTCTTAAGATAGACTCAATAACTTTTTGGAACGGTCTCTTTGGATCTTAACTCCAACGATATAGTCTGCCTCATCCATATCTTTCATGTCAAAGGACTTGATAGTTTTCAGATATTTTAAATATTTTCCGGCCAATAAAATATCGTTCACGTAAAGAGAAAGAATTACAAACATCCTATTGGACTTCTACACATAAATGCGATGGTCTTCATTGATCATGGTTAAAACATACGAGATCACCTCATCCTGAAATCTCAGATACCATTGCCTTAAGGATTGTTTCAGGCCATAAATAGATCTTTTCAATTTACAGACCTTCTTTTCTTGGCCTTTAACTCTGAAGCCTAGAGGTTGTTTCGAGTGGCTTTCCTCGTTTAGTTCTTCATTGAGAAAAGTTGTCTTCACGTCCATTTGGTGTAATTCCAAATCAAAACGTGCACCAACCCAAATGTAAGCGAATTGAGGTAAACTTCACAACTGGTGAAAATATTTCTTCATAATCTATTCCAACTTCTTGAGTAAAGCATTTTCCCACTAATTGTGCCTCGTATCTTTCTATTGATCCATCCGCTTTGAATTTAACTTTGAGAACTCATTTGTTCCCAATGGCTCTACGCCCAGGGGGAAGGTTAACTAGATCCCAGACTTTGTTGGTTTTCATGGACTCTAATTCTTCTTTCATTGCTTTCATCCACTCATCTTTTCCAGGACTCGATAAAGCCTCAGTCACAGACTTTGGCTCATCCATTTCAGTGGGAGATACCTGTCACGACCCCAAATCCTAATTTGGCCGTGATGGCGCCTATCATGGTATTGGGCTAGCCAAACAATCGTGTATTAATAAATTTCAAAACCGTTCCGATATTTCAGAAAATTATTTAGATTTCACAAGTTAAGCAAAAAAACGAATAAAAATAACCTAGACACATGCCCCAAACCTGGAGTCAACCCGACATGAGCATCTATGAATAATACAAGATAAATTCTACTTTCGTTCTACATCCAGTCTAGGAACAAAAAGCAAATACAAGAATAAGGAAGGGAAAAGAGAAAGTTGTAGATGCCGAACAGCTACCTCAGAATCCCCACTCCGGCTTCAAGAGAAAAAGGAAGGAAGCTAGCGCTCGGAACCAACACCTGTATATGCACACAGGGGTGCAAGGAGTAATGTGAGTACGCCAACTCAGTAGTAATGAGAGTAAATAATGTCTAAAGCTTAAAACAAGTAAAAACAGTCATTTATGCACAACATTAGAAACCTTACTTTCAGAAAACACAGATAGGATATCTTGTAACATTTACAATTTGTTTTCAGTAAAATGTCTTTAGAAAATATACCTTTTTCCACAGTTCCCATTGAAGTCAAAATGGTTTAGTATGAGTAAGAGACAGAGTTCATAAATAGTCTTCTCAGATTAAAAACAGGTGTCATAAACTGCCCCTCGGGCGTATCATCACTCAGCATAAATCACTCAGCATGCCTCACAATCACTCAGTATCAGCCCCTCGGGATACCTCACAGTCACTCATGCCTCCCAATCTCTCATCGCTCGACACTCGCACTTAGTAGGTACCTGCACTCACTGGGGGTGTACAGACTTCGGAGGGGCTCCTATAGCCCAAGCGCTAATATCAAGCCATCTCGTGGCATAATCACTCAGGCTCTCGGCCTCTCATATATCATAAACAATGTAACATGCTGCGGCGCGCAACCCGATCCCATAATATCCTCACAACATTGGACATCAGCCTCACTCAGTCATAAAACTCTCAAAATGCCACTCTGGCTATCAACAAACGGGGTACTCGACCCAAAACAATATTTTATATCACAAAATAGTGTAAACAAGTATGAGTTTCGAAAGCAACTAAACATGATATGACTGAGTGTAAATCATGAATCGATATAGTGAGGAATATCAGAAATAGCCCCCAAGGGGTCTAAACAGGTCGGCACAAGGCCGCAAACATGGCGTTCAACCCAAATATAGAAATAGTCTAAAAACACAGTTTATCATATGATTTAAAAGTAATTACGCAACTCAATAGTTGCCACGGGAAGGATCAAGTCCCAATCCCCTATCAGTGCAAGCCACACACTCGTCATCCAGCATGTGCGTCATACCAAAATAGTGAGAAAATACTAAGTCTAGGGTTTCATACCCCCAGGACAAGATTTACAGTCATTACTTACCTCAAATCGGCCCGAAAACTACTCCGTGATGCTCTTGCCTCTAGAATCGGCTCCCAATTGCTCCAAATCTACCAATACCATATTAATAACATTAAAATATTCTAAGGAGATGAAACCCATTCGAAAATTATCACAATTAGGCACAAATCCCGAAGTTGGCCAAACCCGACCCTCGGGCCCACGTCTCGGAATTCGATAAAAGTCACAAAACCGGAATCCTTATTCTCCCACGAGTCTATACATACCAAGAACATCAAAATGTGACCACAATTGCCCCTTCAATTCCTCAATTAAAGTCTCCAAATTATAAGCCTTAATTTCCCTAAATTTTGGGTTTAAATCCCACTAATTTCAGGTTTAATTACTTAGAAATCGACATAGAATCGAGTATTGAAGTCAAAAATCTTACCTCCAAGTGTTTCCCTTCGATTCCCTCTTCAATCCCTCTAAAAAAGCTCCAAAATCGCTCAACAATGGTGAAAATTGAGCTGAAATTTGCGAAGGCCACTGTTTAAATACTCTGCCCAGGTCCTTCTACGCGAATGCGGCCCTAGCTTCGTGAATGCGAAGCTTCACTCACTGGACCCCTCGCGAACGCGGTCCCACATACGCGAACGCATAGAAGAAAAAGGGGCCTGGGGTCCCCAGCTGCTGCTCCTCATTGCGAATGCGACCCCTTTGGGGCAATCGCATAGAACACCTTGCCAACCTCTCCGCGTTCGCATCACCCCAAACGCGAACGCATAGCACAAATTCCCCCAGCTCCCAAATGATCTACGCGAACACGAGCCACCCTACGTGAACACATAGAGTAATTTTCTGCAACAAAAACACCAGAAAAATAACTATCTCCAAAATCCAAAAATCGATCCGTTAACCACCCGAAACTCACCCGAGGCCCTCGGGATCTTAACCAAACATACCAACACATCCCATAACCTCATTCAAACTTGGTCGAGCCTTCGAAACACCCAAAACAATGCCGAAACACCAAAATTACATCAAATTAAAGCCTATGAACTTTGAGATTCCTAAATTTCGCCAATGACGCCGAAACCACCAAAAACACGTCTGATTGACTTGAAAATTTGCACACATATCCAAAATGACACTGCAAACCTGCTCCAACTTTCAGAATTCCATTCCGACCCCGATAGCCTATTCTCCACTGCCGACCTGAAATCGCCAAAAACTCAATTTCGCCATTTCAAGCCTAATTCTACTCCGGACATCAAAACCACGTTACAAACACACTCTTAAGTCCCAAATCACCTAACGAAGCTATCCGAGTCATAAAATCTACATTCCGAGATCGTTTATCAAGAAGTGAACTCTCAGTTGACTTTTTCAACTATTAAGCCAATTTAAGAGACTAAGTGTCTCAATTCTCACCACGACCACTCCGAACCCAAACTAACCGACCCGACACATCATAATTAGGTTAATTAGCACATGACAAAGCTGAAACAGGGGAATGAGTCTAATCTCACGGAACGACCGACCAGGTCGTTACAATACCAAGAAAACATAATCTTCAATCTCATAAGTACGTATGTGTATATTTTTCCTGGCACTCTTTCGTAATTGAAATTCAGGTTCGTCAGATAGATTTTGGGATTGAGAGTTCCTACTCCCACTCGGATCAAGAATAATATCTTGATCAATTTGATTATCAAATATATGAGAAGACACTTGCTGACTATCTGAGTTTAGCATTTCATGAAGAGGCTCTCAATTCTTTATCTCGCCCTTCTTTGGAAAATAATGTTCCAAAAAAAATACATCTTGTGATTCAATCTCAGTAACACTTCCATCCTCTAATTCACCAATGAACACATACCCTTTGGAGCGTTCTAAATATATTATGAAGATACATTTCTTGCCTTTTGGACCTAATTTTTCAAACTTTCTAAAATAATATTTTACATACGCAACACAACCCCAAGGTCATAAATTATTTAAGTTTGGTTTATGTCCAATCCATAGTTCATAAGGAGTGGAAGAAACTGATTTAGAAGGCACTATGTTCAATATGTAGGTTGCATTCAATAACACATCTCCCCAAAAAGAGCTAGGTAAATTTGTCTGCGCCATCATGGACTTTATCATGTCCAATAGTGTCCTATTCCTCCTTTCTGCTATACCATTTTGTCGAGGTGTGTAAAGAATAGTTAAATGTTTGGTGATTCCCTATTCATTACACAATTCTTCAAGCTTATTTGATAGAAACTCACGCCCTCTATCAGTTCTTAAGGTCTTAATCCTTTTATCTAATTGATCCTCAACTTCATTCAAATATTTCTTAAAGCACTCTAGTGCTTCATATTTATGAGAAATCAAATAGACATAACCATAGCGCGTGAAATCGGCAATAAATGTAAAGAAATATAAAGCATAAGGTCGAGCCCTCACATCGTTTGACAACAAATATCAGAATGGATCAATTGCAATGGAAAATCAGCTCTCTTAGCCTTTCCAAATGGTTTACATATAATCTTTCCATCACGACAATTTTCACAAACCCAAATGTCCTTCTTTAGCCAATCTATTTATTCGATCCTACCTTATGTGACCTAATTTTGCATGCCATGTAATAACATTAATATAATTGATACTAGAATATGCCATAATATAACAATCAACACAATAGTTATACGTAGAAGGATTACAATCTAACACAATAAAACCATCATACGAATGTCCAACCATAAACAACATTGTCTAGAGTAATTCTAAGACCATTGTGACTAAAGTTCAAATTGAAAACCAAATCTAGAAGAACAGACACAGAGACTAAGTTTCGTCGAATCTTTGGAACATATAGGACGTCATGCAACATCAAAGATTGACCACCACACATGTCCATTCTTCAAGTGCCTACCCCTTTAACCTCAAGCCTTGAATTATTTCCCGCATATACATGCTTTGATCTAGGTGGAACTCGATGAAACTCTATAAACAATTCTCTATCATGGCTCACATATATGGTCGGTGGCCCATGAGTCTAAAATCTACACAGGATAAGATTCAATTAGTAAAACAGTGCTAGAAACATATATAACACTAAGAGATATACTTTGAAATGCTACCTTTTTCGGCTCAGTGCACTCATGAGTAAAATGCCTTGGAACCTGGAAATTGTAGCACTTCATCTTGATCTTGTCTTCTTCTTGTAGAACCATTTTCCTATCTTGGAATTTGGATTGTTTCTTTTCTTGGAGGATCCTTCTCCGGCCTCCTTACCCTTTTTGTCATTTTTCCAATTTCTCTTGCGCTTGAAGCTTGATCTCTTTGTACCACTTGATTCTGCCACAAAGGCATTAGGTACAACTTTAGCATCACGAAGTCGCTCGTCTTCAAGCTCCTTTTTCGGCTCAGTGCACTCACGAGTAAAATGCCTTGGAACCTGGCAATTGTAGCACTTCATCTTGCTCTTGTCTTCTTCTTGTAGAACCATTTTCCTTTCTTGGAATTTGTCTTGTTTCTTTTCTTAGAGGATCCTTCTCCGGCCTCCTTACCCTTTTTGTCATTTTTCCAGTTTCTCTTGCACTTGAAGCTTGATCTCTTTGTACCACTTGATTCTGCCACAAAGGCATTAGGTACAACTTTAGTAGCACCAAGTCGCTCGTCTTCAAGCTCCACATGACGGGAAACATCAGCAAAAGTTTTGATGTTATCATTGTGGATCAAGTTAACTTTCATATGTTCTCAATTATTGGGAAAAGACCAAATCAGTGCCTGAACCCGCTTCTCACCAGAGAGAGCATGACCAACACTTTTGAGTTGATCAATCATATTTTACATCACCCTTAGATGTTGCTTGACACTGTGATCATGATGTTTTTTTGTACGTGTCAATTTTGATTGTTAGTTGTCGAAGGCGAGTCACAGTTATACTACCATACGCCTCTCTTAAATGTGCCCACACAACTTGAGCAGTAGGATATTGCTCACATACGTTGATGAGATCATCATCAACTGAACTTACAATCATTCCACGTGCAGTGGAATTTTCCTTTATCCAAATATTATAAGTTTTCAGATCCCTCCTGTGTTGGGCAGTGTTACCCTCCTCTAGGTGACTCATAACATGGTTAATAATTTCAAGAGCATCTTGCTCTTTGAGTACATACCACATCTTATGATTTTAGATGTCGTAATTTTCATCGTTCAGTTTGTCACCTGTAAATACCCAATTTTGCCCTCATATTTTTATAAATATCATATATACTTTTAAAATATCATTTTTGCAGTATCACCAATTTACAAAAGTGATATAAGTATGTTCTATAATTTTTCATAATTTTTTAAGGCTTTAAAATTGATTTTCTTGCATTTAAATTGTTCAAATATTTGTTAATTTATCGCTTCAAAGTATTTTGGGATGATTTAATCATCCAAATTTATAATTTTTACCCACACATGTTCCTTATAACATTTTACTTCTTTTCATATAATTGCATTTTTATTTTTTGAACTATTTACGCATTCTTGCAATAATAGCCTACTTTACAATTAATTTCATTTTGCCATTTGATTCAGGATCAAAATAATTTTGTATATTTTTATAATCTTCATATATTATTTTAAAATATTAATTTTCATAAATAGTATTTTTATATTAATTCAGATATTTTATTAAATTATTTTTCCTTAATTTCTTGTATTTAAAATCTAGCCCAACCCTAAGCCAATTGTTGGACCAAAAGTTTGCCCAAATACTCATCCCACTTCTTTGATCCCTCAGTAGCCCCAACCCAACAACCCCATTAATCCAGTCTGGCCACGACCCGCTAAACCAACCCGCCGTTCAATTTTTAATCCTGGTCGTTGATCTCTCAAGATCAACGGCTCACAGCTACCCTACCACTTTTAATTATCGAACCCCAAAACCTAATCAACATTTCCCTGAGACCGCCGCCTCTGAAAGCTCTCCACTCTCCTTCTCTCTAAGAAAAACCTTAGCCGCCTTCTCCTAATCCTGTTGATAATGGGATTCTTCCATTATTTGCTTACCATATCCATGTTTCTCCGCTACTAGTCACGCGTTTATGGTATTACTTAGGTACTTGCCTAATTTTGGCAAGTACCATCTCCAAATCGGACTGGAATCGACCTTAATCTTGGAGATTTGGGAAATATTTCCTTCATATACATGAAGAAAGGCTTGGTTCTTCACACCAGTTGGTCGATTTTAAAGTATCGAGCCCTAACTAGGGTTTGGAGTTTGATTTCTTTCCTTTACGGTTACTTTGCTGATTGCATGTGTATCTTTCTCCTTTCCTTGTTTATGTTTGCGTAATTTTCCTTCCTTGTTTACTCGTTTGATTTAACTACTAAATAAACCCCTTTCCCCGCTTCCCCGTCTTAACGACTACTACTACTACCACTGTTCTCCCACTCTGAGACTCATCCTATTCCAAAATGCAGTCCGTAGGAATCAAGAAATTCATGCAACTATAGAGGTACTATCTATTCGTAAAACTTGCATGTTTTCTTCAATTTATGCTAGTACTGATGCTCATAATAGAAATTTGATGTGGGAAAACCTAGAAAATATTAGCAAAACCTATAAAGGACCTTGGATGGTAGGGGGAATTTCAATGATTTTCTAACTCGAATGAAAATTTTGGTGAAAAACTAATTAAAGACAGTAGAGCTAGGTATATTTGGTCTAACATTAACAGTTGTAACTTATTCGACCTGGACTTTAAAGGGTGTAAGTATACTTGGTCTAATAACATGCATAGGAATACGGGGCTTATAATGGAAAGATTAGATAAGATATTAAGGAATGAGGAATGTATTGAACTTTTCCAAAAAGCTCTATAATTCACTTACCCCAGACTTACTCAGACCATAATCCTATACTAGTTGAATTAATTCCAAAAAATTGGTGAACTCATAATATACCCTCTAGGCTCGAGACCTTATGGTGCAAACATCCAAAATTCCAATCAATTGTACAAAAAAATTGGTATGGATCAAATTATTTTAAAGCTAGCCTAAACTTTTTGGAAACATTAAAACCTTGGAAGAATAATATCTTTGGTAACATCATGGCAAAAAATAAAAAATTACTTGCTAGACTTCAAGGAATCCAGAATTTCAGTAGCTATACTACTAATAATTTCCTTCCAACACTGAAAAATGATTTAAAATATGAATACAATGATATCCTAAGAAGTGAAGAGGACTATTAGAAATTAAGGTATAGTATATTGTGGTTAAACAAAGGTGACGCTAACACAATTTTTTTTCATATTTTGGCCACTAATAGAAAAAGAAGAAACAAAATCAATTTCTTTAAGGATGATACCAGAAATTGGATCAATGAACACCATCTTATTATGTCACATGTGCTCAATTACTTCATAACTACATTCACAACATCTCACTCCTTAACTAGTTGGATTAGTCCACTAGGAAACCCCTCTACTCGTATTAATGTAGATCTAAATTTTTTAGATAGCCCCCTGCTAGATATTGAAATTAAAAGGGCCATATATTCCTTTAAACCTTTCAAAGCCCTTGGTCCAGATGGCCTCCACCTCTGATTTTTCTCAGAAATATTGAAAAACTATAGGGCATTCGGTAACAAATCTTTGTCATGGTATTTTTAGAAATCAGGAAATCACTAAAGATATTAATAAAACCTATATGTGCCTTATCCCTAAAATTCCTAATTCTAATAACATTAGAAATTTCAGACCAATTGGACTTGGCAATACTATTTACGAGTTAATTAAAAAAATTCTAGCAAATCGACTAAAACCATCCCTAGAACAATTGATTAGGCAAGTTTCATGAAAAATAGAAGAGCCACTGATAATGCAATCATAATCCAAAAACTTGTTTCCAATTTAAAAAAAGATAAAAGGCAAACATGGCCAAATGATATTAAAAATTGATCTAGAAAAGGCATTTGACCGTCTGGAATGGTCTTTTGTTCATCACACTCTAAAATATTTCAAATTCCCTCCAAAATTCTCTAAGATTTTATTAAGTTATATTTCAACAAGCAGTATAGCAATTTTAGTTAATGACTCTGTCATAAAATTCTTTGAGCCAAGTCGAGGCATTAGGCATGGTGATCCCATTTCACCCTATATCTTCATCATTTGCTTAGAAATGCTAACAATATATATATATATATATATATATATATATATCATCAAGTAGATTTTTGGAATTGGGATCTAATAACCATAGGAAAAAGATGCCCATAGTTTTCTCACATATTTTTTACTGACGATATTACTTTAATGGCAAAGGTAAATGATAAATCATGTCATGCCATTAAAAATGGTTTAAACCGGTTTTGTGATCTATCAGGCCAATGCATCAACAATTCTAAATCAAAGATCCTCTTTTTCAAGAATTGCACTCCTACACTCATTAAAGATGTTACAACTAGACTAGATATAAAGAAATGTGACAACTTTTGTATTTACCTAGGATTCCCAATATTAAACAAATGCCCGAGGCCTAGAGACTTCCAATTTATAATAGATAAAATGAGAACCAAACTAGCATCCTGGAAGTTGAAATTCATTAACTTAGCAGGAAGGACAACCATATCCCACTGTTGCCTTAATTCAATGCCCAATCAATATATACAGTACACCTTACTACCAAAAAATATCCTTAACAAGATTGATAAAATTCAAAGAGATTTTATATGGGGTAGCACCTTGGAAAAAAGGAAAATTCATCTGATTAAATGGTCTACACTATGCCAACCAAAATTCAATAGAGGCCTAGGTATCCATAATGCTATTACTAAGAATTTATGCACACTAGCTAGCCTAGTATGGAGAATTCTTACAAATGCTACAACCCCCTGGGCTAGATTAATCATCACCTCTTATGGAACTAGTATTGCAAAAAATAAAATCTCCTTCGTCTGAAAAAGTATTCAAAGGGAATGAGAATTATGCTCAAAGGGTATCACTTGGTCACTCCATTACCATTCCAACATGAACATATGGGAAACCAACTGGATGCTTAATGTAGGTAACCTTAGAAAAATAGTAACATGTCCTCTCTCTATTAGGGACCACTCAATAAAAATAAGGGACATTTTTAATGAAAAAATGTGGAACCTTAATGAACTATCGTTCAACATCCCTAGTGATACAAAGGAAAATATAACTAAGACAAGAATTAGGCTTAGAGGCCCTACCAATGATATTCCAGTATGGTCTTTAAATACAAAAGGTATTTTCACAACCAAGTCCTGTTACACACTTATAGAACCTCCTCCAGACAATCAATTAGAATTCAAATGGATCTGGAACCTGAATTGTCCTAATAAAATCAAATTCTTCTTGTGGCAGTGTCTCCATGACAGGATACCATGCAGAAAAAATATCTCACTAATTGGTCTAAAGATTGATCGCATCTGCCCTATATGCAAATGCCAAAAAAAGGAATCCATAATCCATATTTTCCTAGAATGTAAAGCCGTCAAACATTTTTGGGATAGTCTTGGGAGGAAAAATTATTACAAAAAAAAATGAAAAGCATTGACTCCTGCAAGTAAATGACTTTAATTATCCTCTAAAAAGTAATTTTATTGGTTGGAATTCATCCTTCCCATTGCCATCTGGCACATCTGGTATAATAGAAATAACAACAATCAAAACAACATTGATAACTCTATTAATGATCATATCACTCAAAGAGCTACTGAATTCAAGCTTCTCACGGAAAAGAGCCTCAACACTCCTCCTAAAATCCCCATAAAGGTGAAGTGGTACAAACCACCAAGAGGTTGGTTTAAACTTAACATAAATGCCAGTTTCAATAACCATAACAAAAAATTTGGCCTTGGAGGTGTATTCAAAAATTTCAACGGGAAATGGGTGGTTGGATTTGAAAAATCTACCCATGCTGATGGATCACTAGAAGCAGAAATGAAGACACTGATAGAGGGAGTCAAACAGCACAAGAATGGGGATTGTTCCCTGTTGAAATCGAGACAGACTCCACGGAGGTAATCCACTCAATATAACAAGGTAATACATTATATGATAACATTGTTAATGAATGCAGGTGGTTCATGCACCAGCAGAAGGTAACCCTCCAGCACATATTCAGGCAAGGGAATATGATAGCTCATCATTTGGCAAAGAAGACCAAGGCAAAGGGAAAACAATATTTTGTACTACCCCCCTCTTATGTAAACTGTATTGTGGAAAGTGAACAAACAAAACTCTATGTTTTTGTTAAGTCTTTATCTTATGATGCTTGCAATATACTAGCAAGCTTAGAAAATCAATGTGTCCTTAGAGATACTAACTATGAAGGATATGTACGAAACATTAAGTAGTTATTAATATATTATTTCATGTTTGCTCAAAAAAAAAAAAAAAAAAAAGAAATGTACGAAGAGAGGGGTATAGAGATAATTTTATGATATTTATATTTAAAATTAATTTAAAATAAACGATAAATAAATAACACTCAAGAAAATTATCAATAGTACTAGGTACTTGCTAATTCAATAATAAAAATAAAATGGATCAAATAATTTATTTTATTATTATACGATGTATATCCTTTATATAGATTGTGTTATATTTCTGTACACAATATTAAATAATAAAATATAACTAATATTTATTAGGTTAATATAATATATTAGATCATAATTTTATAATATTAATATTATATCAAATTATTCGCGCATCGCGCAAGTTCTTCTACTTGTTGGATATTAATAGGAATGGCCATGTAAGGAATTGATCTTTAAATATTATCCCGTTTTTATCTTTAATACAAGTTGCTAGACATAGGCGACTACTAATATGGGTATTCAAATTACAATCATGCATTGAGTAAACGGAAAAGGTCCAAATACCCCCCTGAACTTTACGATAAGATCAACAGATAACCCTCGTTAGAAGTTTGGCCCATCACTCACCTTGCCGTTGCATTATTGACCTGGATACCCCCTTTGTTTTAAACGGCTACCACAGTGGATAAGTTATCCAATCATAATATGGCATGTGAAAATTAATATACACCTAAACATTTTATTTTATACCCAACCCATTAACCCTACCTTTTACCCGACCCATATAACATAAAGGGTCCAAATAATAACAATAGAAAAATAATAGAAAAAGAACCCATTCTCATTCAAACTCAGCCACTCACCCCATCATTCGTTTCCTTTGCTGCCACCGTCTCTTCCTCACACTGTCACCTTTCTATTTCTTCCCAATAAACCGATTAAATCATATACTATCCCATATATATCCTTATATCTAGCCAAACGATAAAGTCTTAGAATATATGCCAAATTCTATTGAATAAATATTTCTCTTTTATAGGTTTTCCTGGTTTCATCGTCCAACTGTTCAAATCTCAGCTACCAAACATTCTTTTTTGCTGTTTATTCAAATTTTTATCTATATTCTAAAGAGAAAATCGATGTCTATTTTGATTTTATTCCTTGTATTCTGTATTTTGGGTGAGCTTTGGAATACTTTTAGTGGGGTTTGATTGATTTTGCTTTATATTCAAAAAGAAAAAAATGAATAGGTTATCCGATTTGAATTCTTAAACCATTTGTAAGTTTGGTTTTTTTTTATCACGACCCAAATCCTAAGCCGGTCGTGATGACGCCTATCATGGAACTAGGCTAGCCAACAATCACATATTACCATAATATTTTCATAATTTCAAAAATTTGTTTCCAACATTTCATAAGCATTTTAAATTTCCAAACTTTAAGAAAAACTCAACGAAACAAATAGTTCAACTACTACCCCAAGACCTGGAGTCAACACGTCATGAGCATCTACGAGTAGTACAAAATATCTCTACTGTCATAATACATCAAGTCTTGGAACGAGGGGCTAAATACAAAACAAGAAATTGGAAAAGAGATGTTGTGGACGCTGAACAACTACCTCGAAGTCCTAACTCCGGCTCCACAAGAAGTAAGAAACTAGCGCTCGGTACCAACACATGTATCTGCACACAGGGGTGCCGAGAGTAATGTGAGTATGCTAACTCAGTAGTAATGAAAATAAATCAAATCTGATCAGTAAGAAACACATAGGATCAAATCAGCAATTCACAATAAGCACAATCCTTCTTTCAAACAGTGTATACATTAAATCAACAAGCTGTAGAAAGCCAATTTCAATAATAATCCTTTGAAAAGTGTGATTTCCAACAATTCCAGAAAAATGCCCAAGGAGTTTAGTGTAAAATGAAATAAATCATAAACAATCATTCGGGCCAAAAACATGTATGAGAAACCGCCCCTCGGGCAAATCATCACTCAGAATCAGTCGCTCAGCATGCCTCACAATCACCCAGTATCAGCCCCTCGGGCAAACTCACTGTCACTCATGCCTCCCAATCACTCGGCACTCGGCACTCACACTTAGTAGGTACCTGCGCTCACTGGGCGTGTACAGACTCCGAAGAGGCTCCTACAACCCAAGCGCTAATATCAAGCTATCTTGTGGCATAATTCACTCAGGCTCTCGGCCTCTCACATATCATAACACTGTAACATGCTGCGGCGTGCAACCCGATCCATAATATCCTCACAATATTGGCTCTCGGCCTCACTTAGTCAGAAACACTTAGAAATGACACTCGGTCCATCAATAAACGGGGTACTCGACCCAAAACAGTATTTTATATCACAAAATAATATAAACAAGTCTGAGTCTCAAAAACAGTTTAACATGAAATGACTGAGTGTAAATCATAATCACTACAGTGAGAAATATCAGAAAATAGCCCCCAAGGGGTCTAAACAGGTCGGCACAAGGCCTCAAACATGGCTTACAGACAAAATACATCAAAAGTGTAAAAATATGATTTATCATGTGATTTAAAAACAATTACGCAACTCAATAGTTGCCACGGGAAGAACCAAGTTCAAATCCCCTATCAGTTCACGCCACACACTCGTCATCCAGCGTGTTCGTCACTCCAAGATAGTGAGAAAATGCTAAGTCCGGGGTTTCATACCCTCAGGACAATATTTACAGTCATTACTTACCTCAAACCAACACGAAAAGCTACTCTGTGATACTTTTTCCCCTCGAATCAGCTCCTAAATGATCCGAGTTTCAATGAAGTCCTCTTGATTTCCTCCTTCAAAACCCTCTCCCAAAGCTTAATCCCGGATGAAAATATTGAAGAAAATGGCTCAAAATCTCAAAGGCAGGAATTTATACTCTCCTGTCTAGTGGTCCCGCACCTGCGGTCATTTACGCGCACCTGCGGACCCGCACCTGCGGTCCCAGGTGCGCACCTGCGCGCTAGACTTAAGTCACCAAAAATCGCACCTGCGGCCTTCTTCTGCACCTGCACTTCAGCAGGTGCGGCCAAAACCTCGCACCTGCGGCCTTTACCCAGCTGGCCAAAATCTGCACCTGCGTGCCCTTTCCGCACCTGCGGAGATCGCACCCGCGCTCAACCCTCCGCAGGTGCGGCCACACCAGATGGGCAACACCAGCAGCACTTCAGCTGCATTTCCCAACTTCTAAGTCCCCGATGGCTATCCGAAATCAACCCGAGCCCCTCGGGACCCAAACCAAAAATACAAACAAGTCATAAATGATCACCCGGACTTAGTCGAACCCTCGGAACACCCAAAACAACATCAAAACTCCAATTCAACCCATGATTCAAGCCTAAGATTCCTAAAACTTTCGAAAATCACCAACGATGCCAAAACCAACCAAAACACATCCGAATGACCTGAAAATTTGCACACACGTCCAAAATGACACTACGAAGATGCTCCAATTTCCGGAATTCCATTCCGACCCCGATAACCTATTTTCTACCGCCGACCGAAAATTGCTAAAAACTAACTTTCGCCAATTCAAGCATAATTCTACACCGGATATCAAAACCAAATTCCGAACACACTCCTAAGTCCCAAATCACCTAACGAAGCTATCCGAGCCATAAAATCTACATTCCGAGGTCGTTTACCAATAATTCAACTCCCAGTTGACTTTTCCAACTATCAGGCCAATTTAAGAGACTAAGTGTCTCAATTCTCACCGCGACCGCTCCGAACCCGAACTAATCGACCCCAACACATCATAACAGACTAAACAATGCATGAAAAGGAATAAACATGAATAATGGGCTAATTCCACGGAACGAACGACCGAGTCATTACATTCTCCCCCTCTTAAACAAACGTTCGTCCTCGAACGGGTCTAGAAACATACCTGGAGTCTCAAACAAGTGAGGATATCTGCTCCGCATCTCCCGCTCGGTCTCCTAAGTGGCCTCCTCCACAGGCTTCCTCTCCACTTCACCTTCACTGAAGCTATATCCTTAGATCTCAACCTCCTGACCTGACGACCCAAAATAGCCACTGGCTCTACCTCATAGGACATATCACCCTCAAGTTGAACTGTGCTGAAGTCTAAAACATGAGATGGATTACCAATATACTTCCGGAGCATCGAAACATGGAACACCGGATGGACACTCGATAAGCTGGGTGGCAAAGAAAGTCTATAAGCCACATCTCCAATCCTCTGAAGCACCTCAAAAGGCCCAATGAACCGGGGACTCAACTTGCCCCTCTTACCGAACCTCAGAACACCCTTCATGGGTGACACCTTCAGCAGTACCTTCTCTCCCTCCATGAAAGAAACATCCCGGACCTTCAGGTTCGCATAACTCTTTTGCCTAGACTGTGTCGTGCGAAGCCGCTCCTGAATCAACTTCACCTTATCCAACACATCCTGAACCAAGTTTGCGACCAATAGCCTAGCCTTGCGCGACTCAAACCAACTAATCGGAGATCTACACCTCCTACCATATAAAGCCTCAAACGGAGCCATCTGGATACTCGAATGATAACTATTATTATATGCAAACTCCGCGAGTGGCAGAAACTGGTCCCATGGACCCCCAAAATCAATGACATAGGCACGCAGCATGTCCTCCAAAATCTGAATAGTACACTCTGACTACCCGTCGATCTGAGGATGAAACGTTGTGCTCAACTCAACCTGAGTACCCAACTCTCTCTGCACGGCCCTCCAGAACTGAGATGTGAACTGAGTACCTCTGTCGGAAATGATAGAAACTGGGACCCCATGCAATCGGACAATCTCCCTGATATAAATCTCAGCTAACCGCTACGAAGAATATGTAGTACCAACAGTAATGAAGTGTGCAGATTTGGTCAGCCGATCCCCGATAAACCATATAGCATCAAACTTCCTCGAAGTCCGTGGGAGTCCAACCACAAAGTCCATGGTGATCCGCTCCCACTTCCACTCCGGAATATCTAACCTCTGAAGTAATCCATTGGGTCGCTGGTGCTCATACTTAACCTGCTGACAGTTGAGACACCGAGCCACAAACTCAACAATATCCCTCTTCATCCGCCTCCACCAATAATGCCATCTCAGATCCTGATACATCTTCGCGGCACCCGGATGGATGGAATACTGCGAGCTATGAGCCTATGCTAAAATCAACTCTCGAAGGCCATCCAAATTGGGCACACAAATCCGGCCCTGCATCCTCATAACTCCATCATCACCAATAAGTACATCCCTGGCATCACCTCGACGGACCCTGTCCTGAAGAACTAGCATGTGTGGGTCATCATACTGGCGTGCTCTGATCTGATCATAAAGAGAAGACCTGGAGGCTACACAAGCCAATACTCGTGGGGGCTCTGATAAATCCAATCTCACCAACTGACCTGCTAAATCCTGAACATCAAGTGCTAAAGGTTGCTATGCTACAGGAAGGTAGGCTAGACTCCCCAAACTCTCTGCTCTGCGACTCAGGGCATCGGCCGCTACATTGGCCTTCCCCGGATGATATAGAATAGTGAGGTCATAATCCTTGAGAAGCTCCAACCATCTCCTCTGACGCAAATTCAGATCCTTCTGCTTAAGCAGATAGTGCAAACTACGGTGATCAGTGAAAATCTCACAATGCACTCCATACAAATAATGACGCCAAATCTTCAAGGCGTGGACGATGGTTGCTAGCTCAAGATCATGCACTAGATAATTTTTTCTCGTGTACCTTCAACTGTCGGGACGCGTAGTCAATCACCCTACCGTCCTGCATCAATACCTCTCCAAGGCCAACTCTCGAGGCATCACAGTAGACTGTATAAGAACCTGAACCCATAGGCAAAACCAACACCGGAGCTGTAGTTAAAGTTGACTTGAGCTTCTGAAAACTCTCCTCACACTCCTTAGTTCACCTGAAAAGAGCACCCTTCTGGGTCAGTCTGGTCATAGGTTATGTAATAGATGAAAATCCCTCTACAAAACGGCGATAGTACCTTGCCAAACTGAGGAAACTGCGAATCTTGATAGCTGATGATGGTCTAGGCTAACTCTGCACCGCCTCCACCTTCTTCGTATCTACCTTGATCCCATCACAAGACACCACATGGCCCAAGAATGCCACTGAATCAAGCAAGAATGCCACAGCGATCACTCCGAACCTGAACCAACCGACCCCAACACATCATAACACACTAAACAATGCATGACAAGGCAGAAGCAGGAATAACGGAGCTAATTCCACGGAACGACCGGCCGGGTCGTTATAGTTTTTTGGATCCTCTTTGTGGGTTCTAATTACGGTGACAATTCAAGAACTTACTTTTCTGGTGGGGTTTGATTAAAAAGCTTTATTTTATAAGTTCAAATGAATGAGGAAAGGGTGTCAATGGCCGCACAAAGAGTTTATAGGTGCAAAGAGAATAATTCCTTTTCTTAAGCTATAACCTCCATTTCATCAAGAATATAATTTTTCTTCTTAAGAAAAGGGTATGAAATAGCCTAATTCCCATCATTCCACAACATATTCCGTAAAGCCCTCTCTATTCTCATTCTTATCAAATAATAACAAATACCCAAATTTTAGTATTATTTTTGTCTTTTCGAACGACATCAGTGGGTTTTCTTCAACATAGATAGAGATTTTTGTGCAAATCCACCATTACTATTGAAAAGAAATGGTTTAAGGTTGAATCTTCAAAGAACGACAAGAGAGAGATTTTATACATACACCATTTTCTACCCTTTTTCTTTGCGTCCTCCTTAGCTCCGGCGTTGGAGATATACTGGAAAATATAACTTTCTATATATTCGACAAAATTGGAGCGATTATTGTGAAAATTTACTGACATAATCTACAGATTCATCTCATCTTAATTTTCCTCCAACGTTTTTGGTTACCTTGTGATTTTTTCTTCAAGACAACAATAGGAATTTTAGAGAGGAAATGGAGGATTGGCCGAGTGGAAATGCAGACAAAAAGAGGAGATTTTGGTGAAAGACAAAAAAGGAATTATGTTTTATGGGTCGGGTAAAGGATAGGGTTAATGGGTAGGGTTGGGTATGAAATAAAATGTTTAGGTGTATATTAATTTCCACATGTCATATTATGAGTGGATAACTTATCCACTGTGGCAGCCGTTTAAAACAAAGGGGGTATCCAGGCCAATAGTGTAACAGTAAGGTGATTGATGGGCCAAACTTCTAATGGGGATTATATATAGACCTTAACGTAAAGTTCAGGGGGATATTTGGACCTTTTCCGTTGAATAAATGAAGTACACTAAATGGCCCCTCCTATAATTTAAAGGTCTAGCTTCAAGATATTAGTGCTCTTCAAATATATGCATACTCAATCTCATCCAACCTGCGCTTATCCCCTAGTCTCCAACAGAACATGTTCATGGAAATCAACCTCGTCTCCGTCCCAACTAGGGGTGGCAAAATGGTTAAAAGAAAGTAATTATACACCCATATTATCTATTAAGAAATATGTTGGATAATGAACTTTTTAAAAACGGATCGAATATAGATAAGAACCATATTATCCACTTAGAAAATGGTTAACCAAATGGATAACAAATGTGCTTAACTTTTACATTCGTAAAGCCTCATATTGGGAGTTCCTCAAGTTTGGGAGACTAGGAATTCTCCCATAAGTGATCATATTCAAGAAGTCATGTATAATATGGATATCCATATTATCAGCCGGATAACCCATTTTTTATCCGTCTCAAATATGGGTCGGGTTCGATAATTTATCCGTTTTTGAATTATCCGTTTTCACCCACAAATATCCGCCCACCCCGCCCGTTTGTCACCCCTAGTCCCAACCAATTTCTACGAGGAAAGAAATGTGTACAAGAGGAATATAATCTTCTTGTATAGACATTCTTCCTTCTAACTTCCCTCTGATAATGTCTGCAATTGTCTAGCATATCAGGATAAAGCAAGCTCTTTAAGGTGAGATAGTTGGCAACCTATAAAAAGATAAGACAAATAATTTACTGCAAGTTCTGTGTATACTTAACCTCAACAAAATTGATAATGCTCAAATCAGGAAGAAAATTAAAATTGAGGATATGTCACAACCCGATTTACCCTCCGAAAAGTGTCGTGACGGCACCTAGTCTCTACGACTAGGTAAGACTAAATTTGCGGAAGATATTAAACAAAAAAAAAAAAGTAAAGACAGAGTAAGGTAAATCTACTAAGTAAAACATCGCCACTCGGCATGTACAAACAAAACTCCCAAAACACGGAATGTCACTTTTAAGTCACAAGCTCTATACTGTAATAGCTCTATACAACGAGAAGGAAATACATAAAAGTCTCTATCTAACTGGAATGGAAGGTGACTCGGAGGATTCTGCGGATGCGGCAGAATTACCTTACGGTCTCCTCAAGTAGCTACCACGACCACTAGCCACGGGACTGAGAGCTGGAACCTGGATACGCACATGAAAAACATGTGCAGGAAAGGGCATGAGTACTCCACATTCGGTACCCAGTAAGTGCCAAGCCTAACCCCAACCAAGTAGTGACGATGTCAGGTTAAGGCTCTACTGGATTTATAAATAAACAATTTAAATAGTACGAAAAGAAATAAGTTCTAAAGTAGACAATTAGAAGAATAATATGGAAATACACAGTAGAATGGATCCCTTAGCTCAGCACAACGAATCACACAGTGGAATCTCTCGGGATACCATCTCGTAGTTCCAAATATAAATATGCAGTACAGGGGGATCTCCCAGAATACGTCCGTAGTCCCCAATTTTAATATGAAGTACAGGGGGGATCTCCCAGAATACGTCTGTAGTGTGATGACCCAAGGGGTTATTTTATAAAATTAGACTCCGTTCCATGCTTAATAGCCATAAAAAGACAAAAAATTAAATACCTCGATTTGCGTACGCAGTCCGGACGTGAAACCAGAAAGCTTTTATGTGAAAATATGAGAAATAGTGATTCTTAGAATTTAAATTTGATAAAAGTTGACTTTGGTCAACATTTTGAGTAAACGGAATCGGATCCATGTTCTGACGATCCCGGGAGGTCCGCAGTAAAATACGGGACTTGAGCGTATGCCCGAAAATGAATTCCGAGGTCCCGAGCCTTAGAAATCAATTTTTGAAAGAAATTATTTTGCTGAAATATTTATGAATTAAAGAAAAGAAATAATATTTAAAATCATTGGTATCGGGCCCGTATTTTTGTTCCGGAGCCTGGTACAGATTTGTTGTAATATTAAAAGGTGAACTGTGAAATTTGGTTAAAAACGAAGTTCGTTTGACGTGATTCGGACATCCAGTTGAGAAATTATGAACTTTAAGAGTTCTTGTTGAAAATGATGAGTTTTGAGGTTTAATTCATAGATTTACATGTTATTTTCATGATTTTACCGCACGAGCAAGTCCATATGATATTTGTAGACTTGCGTGCATGATTTGTTTAGAGCCCCGAGGGCTCGGGTGAGTTTCAGATAGGCCACGAGGTGTTTTACACTTGAAAGAGCTGCTGGTTTTTCATTTCCTGGTGTCCAGGTTTTTGTACTATGCGATTGCATAGGTAGAATTGCGATCGTATAATGTAGTCTCTAGGGGATCCAAGACTTGCACTGTGCAAACGCAGCACATAGTGTGCGATCGCGTATCATTGCCCGGGCAAGCTGTGCGAACGCACTGTATGCTATGCGATCGCATAATTTAAATCAGGCCTGGGGGAAGGGAGGTCAGTACACTGTGCGATCGCACCCTTCCCCATGCGAACGCACTGCCCAAATCTCCCCTTCTCTATGCGATCACATCCCATTTCCCGCGATCGCATAGGACCCCAGCCCAGCTAATATAAATACCTGTTAAAAACAGGCATAACCCTTTCTTCTCCAAATTTTCGAGGTTCCAGCCCTAAAAACGATTTTTCTTCAACAATCTTCATCCCCAAGTCATAGGTAATCAATTCCAAAACTTGTTCTTTCAATTCCTTATTATTTTGCATCACTTTTAGAGCAAAAATAAAGAATTTTCATGGTAAAAATTGAGTGTTTGGGTAGAATTAGGGAGTTTTGTAAAAATTAAAATTTTAATCAAATTAAGGTCGAATTTCAAAACTAATAGCATATTTGGGTTAGTGGGTGAATGGGTAAACGTAATTTGGTCCGAACCCCGAGTTTAGACCAAGCAGGCCTAGGGTCGAGTTTTCACTTTTTTTTGAGAAAACTTAGGAAAAATTATATTTTTCAATAAAGTTAGTTCCTTTAGCATTAGTTAATGATATTAAGTTAATTGTGATTAGATTCGAGCAAGTTAGAGGTGAATTCAAAAGGAAAAGCAAAAAATTGAGCAGTGAGTGGCCTGCGAAATTGAGGTAAGTGTTTGGTTTAACTTTGGCTTGAGGGAATAGGACTCCCCACTTGCTTGCTATGTGAAATCCATGGGCGTGGTGTATATCTGAGGTGACGAGTATCTATGCACCACCCAAATTGTTTGTTAAACATGATCCCTTCCTCGTCCCCAACTTAATTGATTATTGTCTTAATTGTGATATGTTCATTATTGTTTCTATGACTATTTTGCCTTATTAATTTGTTGTGACTATTTTGGAAAGATTATTGGTTGTTTGAGCTGTTCTTCCTTGTGGTATAAAACGGTTAAGAGGGTTGGCATTGTTTTATGAATTTTATATATTTTGATATTCCTGTTGGTTTCATGGCTGAGATGATATTGCTGAAGTCTACGAGAAAGATACAGTTTCTTATTTTTAATTGTTGAGACAAAAATATTGTGAAAGGCTTGGCCTGAGTTGTGAAAATTATAAATAAATTGATATGATGTGTCTGGTGGGAGCGGGTTGCACGTCGCAACAAGGAGTGATAAGGGAGGACATGTGGGATCGGGTTGCACGCCGCAACAGGAGTTATAAGGGTGATATATTTAGGGAGGAGCAATAAGGGAGGACAGGTGGGAGCGGGTTGCACGCCGCAACAAGGAGCGATAAGGGAGGACATTTATATTTTACTGATTTTCAAAGAAAATAAAGTTTTTGAAAAGCTTAAATATTTATTTTACCACTCTGTACATATTTTTGACACCATTTTTATTTAAAGTTAAAGATTTGAGATTTGAAAGTTATTGAGAATTGGTTATAGCTGAGACCTGAAAAGGGCAGCTGAGTTATTCTAATTTGTTGCAGCATCTATTTAATTGTTTGTTTAGATTTCCCTTTCTTGATTTTATATTTATTGTCTCAGTTATATTTTTCTTGTTCGTGCAGAATTGTGTTATTGTGTTGTTGTAGATATCAGTGACACAGATAATATGTTGTTAATGCCCCGCCTTAGACTCGTCACTACTTCGCCGAGGTTAGACTCGGCACTTACTCAGTACATGGGGTCGGTTGTACTGATACTACACTCTGCACTCTTTTGTGCAGATCCAGGTACCGACCATCAGTAGAGATATTTAGAGCGGTTATTCATTCATTCGGAGACACGAGGCATATCTGCCGGTGTCCGCAGATCCCGAAAGTCTTCTCCTATTTCATATACGCTGTTTCATTTTATTCAGAACAGTTACATTACTGTCTTTCAGCCCATTATTTGTAGTATTCTTTAGTAGTTCGTGGATTGTGACACCAGACCCTAGGGTAGTCTTAGAGTTATTTGTATAATTAGTTCGTGGTTCGTTTTATTTAATTGGTCATTATTATTATTATTTTATTTTATTGTTTTTGGGGATTATTCTAATTAAGTTCATTTGAAATTTATTTATTTATGCTTAAGTAATTAACTAAAAAAATTAGTTAATCGATTTCTAACATTGGCTTGCCTAGCAAGTGTGGTGTTAGGCGCCGTCACGATCCATAAGGTTGGGAATTTGGGTCATGACATGTAGTCCCCAATTTAAATATGCAGTGCTGGAGGGATCTCATGGAATACGTCCGTAGTCCCCAATTTAAATATGCAACGCGAAGTAAATGGAAAATAAACATTGATGTTTAATAGTATTTCTAAGTACAGGTAGGAAAACAGGGAAGACTAACAAAACATGGCGCATAAAGTGTCAATTAGGCAATTAATATGAACAAATAAGCATGCTTCCCTAATCCAAGAAGAACAATTAAACACGTAGAATGATGTGATGGAAGAACAAGGCAAAGTATAAGTGTTTTTGAAGGAAAAGTGGTATTTTTGCAGAAATGGCCCGTATACGTACTCGTCACCTCACGTACACGGTGCTCACACAACAATTATATCAAAATCACCTAAGGAAAATTCCCCAACACAGAGTTAGACAAGTCACTTACCTCGATTGCTCTACTCAACTCGAAACCACGTTCTTGCCACGAGTATCCGACTCCGAATGGACCAAATCTATTCAATTCTATTGCATAATGTAAAAATCACTTTAAGAAATCAATCTAGCTAATTAGTTCGAAGCTAATACGTGAATTTAGAAAAATTGCCCAAAAGGTCCCCCGGGCCAACGCCTCGGAATCGAGTGAAAGTTCCAAATTTAGAACACCCATTCACTCACGAACACACTCAAACAAGAATCATCGAAATCCGACCTCAAAATCCCATTAAATTCTCGAATTTCTATTTGGGGAAATTTTCTCCCATTATTCTAAATTTTCTCCCAATTTTCTTGATTAGATTGAAGAAATTGTTATAGATTAATGATATATAAGTGAAATAGGATTAGGAATCGTTACGTATGAGTGTTCTCTTCAAAACCCACTCAAAATCGCCTAATCCTGAGCTCCAAATCGTTTATAGAAGATATGAAATTCAAACCCTCGAAATTGGTATTATCAACCCAGCGATCCCGCACCTGCGGAAAATACATCGCAGGTGCGAAATTTCATTAAGTGGGTTGGGGCCGCACCTGCGGTCACTGGGCCGCATTTGCGGAACCCCTACCGCACCTGCGAACCTGGGTGACCATGGCCAAATCCGCACCTACGAGGCCCCGATTCGCACCTGCGTGTCCGCACCTGCGGCTCCCCTTCCGCAGGTGCGAAACACCTGAACCAGTAATGCTTCAACTGGTGTTTAAGTCTAAAATCTTCCCGTTGAGCATCTGAAACACCCCTGAGGCCCCAGGGACCTCAACCAAAACTACCAACTAGTCCTAATACCTCATCCGAACTTAGTCGAGTCTTAAAAACACATCACATAACACCAAAATCACAATTTATACATGGATTCAAGCCTAAGAACTTAGAAATTTTCCAAAATCTACAACCAATGCCGAAACACGACAAAACTAGTTCGAATGATCTCAAATTTTTCACACAGGTCATAAATGACACTATGGACCTACAACAACTCTCAGAATTCCATTCTGAGCCCGATATCAAAATTTCACCTATCGGCCGAAATCGCCAAAATTCTAACTTTCGCCAATTCAGGCCTAAATCTACTACAGACCTCCAAAACACATTCCGTACACGCTCTTAACCTCGAAATCACCCAACGGAGCTAACAGAGTCGACGAAATTCCATTTCGGACCCATCTTCACACAGTTCCAACTACGGTCCGATTTCTAAAGCTTAAACTCATATATAGGGACTATATGTCCGAAAACTCTCCGGAATCCACAACTAATCACTCCGACCAGTTCCATAAGCAGACACGAATGTGGGGAAAGAAGTTATTAGGGGATTGGGGCGCTAACTCTCAAAACGACTTACCAAGTCCTTACATTCTCCCCCTCTTAAGAAAATCGTTCGTCCTTGAACGAGTATAGAGACATACCTGAAGCTGTGAAAAGATGAGGGTACCGGCTGCGCATATCCTGCTTGGTCTCCCAAGTCGCCTCCTCTACCGGCTGAACCTTCCACTGAACCTTTACCGAAGAAATATTCTTCGACCTGAGCTTTCTGACCTGCCTATCCAATATAGCTACTGGTTCCTCAATATATGATATAAGACTGAACTGCAATCAGACACATGAGTCGGATCACCGTGATTCTTCCGGAGCATAAAGACATGGAACACCGGATGAACTCCTGCTATGCTGGGAGGCAAGGCAAGCTCATAAGCAACCTCCCCATCACGCCTCAATATCTCAAAAGGACCAATGAATCTCGGACTCAGCTTACCCTTTTTCCCGAACCTCATGACGCCCTTCATAGGCGATACCCGGAGCAAAACTCGATCACCAGTCATAAATTCCAAATCACGAACCTTCCGGACCGCATAACTCTTCTGCTTGGACTGAGCTATGCGGAGTCTTTCCTGAATCACCTTCACCTTGTCCAGGGCATCCTGGATCATCGCCGGCTCAAACCATCCCACTTGATACCTGTACTGTCTACCATATAAAGCCTCATACAGCGCCATCTGAATGCTGGACTGGTAGTTGTTATTATAAGCAAACTCTGCAAGTGGCAAGCATTGGTTCCATGACCCTCCAAAATCCATCACACAGGCACGAAGCATATCCTCAAGAATCTGATACGTGCACTCGGACTGCCCGACCGTCTGAGGGTGAAAGGCTGTACTCAACTCCACCCTGGTGCCTTGCTCCTGCTAAACGGCTCTCCAGAACCGTGAAGTGATTGTGTACCTCTGTCTGAAATGATAGATACTGGAATACCGTGGAGGCGAGCAATCTCCCCAATATAAATCTCAGCCAACCTCTCGGAGTAGTATGTAGTCAACACCGGAATGAAATGGGCTGACTTGGTCAGCCGATCCATGATCACCCAAATAGCATCAAACTTTCTCAAAGTCCGAGGAAGTCCAACGACAAAGTGTACGATGATCCGCTCCCACTTCCACTCTAGAAGCTCGATCTGCTGAAGCAACCCTCCTGGTCTTTGATGCTCATATTTGACTTGCTGATAGTTGAGACACTTGGCCACAAACTCCACTATATCCTTTTTCATCCTCCTCCACCAGTAGTGCTGTCTCAGGTCCTGGTACATTTTTGCGGTACCCGGATGAATGGAGTACCGCGAGCTATGGGCCTCGGCAAGAATCATCTCCCGAAGCCCATCCACATTTGGAACACATATCCGACCCTGAATCCTCATGACACCATCATCTTCTATAGTCACATCCCTGGCATCACCTCGCCGAACCCTGTCCTGAAGAACCAGAAGGTGGGGATCATCATACTGGCGCTCCCTGATGTGGTCATAAAGAGAAGACCGAGCAACCACACAAGCTAAAACCCGTCAAGGCTCTAAAAGATTCAATATCACAAACTGACTGGCAAAGGACTGAACATCCAAGGCTAAGGGCCTCTCAACTGCCAGAAGATATGCCAAACTCCCCAAACTCTCCACCCGGCGACTCAAGGCGTCGACCACCACATTGGCCTTCCCCAGGTGGTAATAATATAGTGATGTCATAGTCCTTTAATAACTACAACCACCTCCGCTAGTGCAAATTAAGGTCTTTCTTCCTGAACAAGTGCTGCAAGCTCCGGTGATCCGTGAGAATCTCACAAGGAACCTCGTATAAATAATGGCGCCATATATTCAGGGCGTGAACAATTGCTGCCAACTCGAGATCATGAACTGGATAGTTCTTCTCATGCACCTTCAATTGTCTGGACGCGTAGGCAATCACCCTACCGTCCTGCATCAATACTGCTCCAAGGACAATCCTCGAAGCATCACAATAGATTGTATAGGATCCTGAACCCGTAGTCAATACCAACACTGGAGTTGTAGTCATGGCTGTCTTGAGCTTCTGAAAGCTCCCCTCACACTCCTGAGTCTACTTGAACGGAGCACCCTTCTGGGTCAGTCTGGTCATAGGTGCTGCAATAAATGAAAATCCCTCTACAAAACGACGAAAGTACCCTGCCAAACCAAGGAAACTGCGGATCTCAGTAGCTGATGACGGTCTAGGCCAACTCTGCACTGGCTCCACCTTCTTAGGGTTTACCTTAATCCCATCACAAGACACCACATGGCCTAAGAATTCCACTAAATCAAGCAAAAATTCACACTTAAGAAAATTTTGCATACAACCTCTTCTCCCTCAAAGTCTGAAGCACAGTCCTCAAATGCTGCTCATGATCCGCCTGGGACCGAGAATACACCAAGATGTCATCAATAAACACAATGAAGAAAGAATCAAGATAAGGCCAGAACACACTGTGCATCAAGTACATGAAGGTTGCTGGGGCATTGGTCAGCCCAAATGACATGACAAGAAACTCATAGTGACCATATCTGGTCCTGAAGGCAGTCTTCGGGATATCCGGCTAGCGAATCTTCAACTGATGATAGCCAGAATGCAAGTCAATTTTGGAAAATACCCTGACACCCTGTAACTGGTCAAATAGATCATCAATTCAAGGCAATGGATACTTGTTCTTCACTGTAGCCTTGTTCAACTATCGATAATCAATACACATACGCATAGAACCATCCTTTTTCTTCACAAATAATATCGGAGCACCCCAAGGTGATACACTAGGCCTGATGAAACCCTTATCAAGCAACTCCTGCAATTGATCCTTCAATTCCTTCAACTCAGGAGGAGCCATACGATAGGGAGGAATAGAAATGGGCTGAGTGCCAGACAACAAATCAATGCCAAAATCAATATCTCTATCGGGCAGCATACCCGGAAGATCAGCTGGAAACACATCAAAGTCCCTCACAACTGGAACTGACTCAACTGTAGGGGTATCAACACTAAAATCTCTCACATAGGCTAAGTACGCATCACACCCCTTCTCAACCATTCGCTGAGCCTTAAGGAAATACATGACTCTGCAGGGAGTATACTCTAAGGTACCTCTACACTCTAATCTTGGTAAACTTGGTAGAGCCAGCATCACGGTCTTGGAGTGACAATAGCATAATGGGGCGACAACCAGTCCATGCCCAAGATAACATCAAAATCTACCATACTGAGTAATAATAAATTAGCTCTGGTCTCCAAACCACTGATAACAATCAAACATGACCGATATACACGGTCCACAACAAGAGAATCTCCCACGGGAGTAGAAACATAAACATGGGAGCTCAAAGAATCCCGATCTATCCCCATATGTGAAGCGAAATAAGAAGACACATATGAATACGTAGAGCCTGGGTCAAGCAACACTGATGCGTCCCTATGACATATAGGGAAAATACCTGTGATGACTGAATCTGAAGCGACGACCTCTGAACGGGCTGGAAGGGAATAGTACCTGGCCTGACCTCCCTCTCTAGGGAGACCTCGACCTCCCCGACCTCCAACTCGAGCTGTCTGAGTAGGTGGGGTAGTAGCTGGGGCTGGAAGAATAGTCGGGGGACCCGATGGAGCACGTGGGTCCTGATAAGACTGGGATGATGCACCCATCCTGGCTCTAGGGCAATCTATGAACATGTGTCGAGGGTCACTACACTCAAAAAACCCCATCAGAGGACGTGGCGGCTGATGCTGACTTTGAACTGGCTTCTAGACTGACCGGTAATAGCACCTCGAGCAGGAGGCACACTAGATACTGGCGGTGCATAATAAGGCTCCTGAGGTCTAGGAGGAGCTGGAATACCACTGGCTGCTGAAAGAGCTGAATGAACAGGGCCACTCACAAAACCCCTACCATAGCGTGCTGCTGGTGCACATGCTCCCGAATACTGGACAGTCTCTCGAGACCTCTTGGCCTCCCTCTTCTCTCTATCCCGAGAAAACATGCTCTCAATCCTCCGGGCAATAGTCACTGCCTGCTGGTAGGTGATATCCATCTCCAACTCTCTGTCGATGCTGGTCTGAATACCGGGATGGAGTCCCTCAATGAAACGTCGAACCTTCTCTCTGACCGTAACAACCAAAGCCGGTGCATGACGTTACAAGTCACTGAAACAAACTGCATACTTCGACGCAGTTATAGTACCCTGGCGCAACTGCTCAAACTCTGCACGCCAAGCATCCCCGAGGCTCTGAGGAACAAACTCAAGCAAAAACATCTCTGAGAACTGGGCCTAACTGAGTAAGCTGCCTCATCCGGACTACTCATCTCATAGGCACGCCACCACTGATAAGCCGCTCCCCTCAGCTGGAAAGAGGTGAAAGAAATCCCACTTGCCTCCACAATACCCATAGTGCGGAGAATAAGATGACACTCCTCAAGAAAACCCAGAGCGTCATCTGAAGCTAGTCCGCTGAAAATAGGTGGGTGGTACTTTTTGTATCTCTCAAGTTTGAGCTGCTCTGCCTCCGAAGCAACTACCCTAGCATCATGTTGAGCTGGAGCTTCTGGGGGCATAGGAATATACTCTGGACCTTCCCTACATGGACCCTCTGCTCAGGACTACGGGCTGCGGGAGTCCGTGCCCCTCCCCCGGCCTGAGATGTGGCTGAGCTATCAGGAGTAGCCCTGACTGAGTCAGAGTGTTGAAAACGCTCATGAACTGAGCCAAAGTCTCCTGCAGAGCGGGAGTAGCAGTAGGACCTCCTGTTCCCCTCCAAATGTAGCTGTTGGGGGCTCTTTTGTCGCTTCTCTCGCCGGTGCTCGGGTTGCACCGCGTGCTCGCCCTCTACCCTTACCCCTACCTCTGACGGTTCTGGCTGGGGTGCCTGATCATCGGTCCGTCTGGTACGGGTCCTCACCATATGTGAGCAAGAGTAGAATAGAGTTTTAGAATTTTTTAGATGTGAGTAACTAGTACGACAAGGAATTCCAAGAATATGATTGTTCTTAACAGTTACATATCCTCCCAAAGATAGATATAGACATCTCCGCACCGATCCACGAGACTCTAATAAACCGGCTTGTGACTTGTGACTCCTATGAACCTAGACACTCTGATACCAACTTGTCACGACCCGATTTACCCTCCGAAAGGTGTCGTGATGACACCTAGTCTCTACGACTAGGTAAGCCTAAATATGCGGAAGATATTAAACAAAAATAATAAGTAAAGACAGAGTAAGGTAAATCTACTAAGTAAAAAATCGCCACTCGGCATGTACAAACAAAACTCCCAAAACCCGAAATGTCACTTTTAAGTCACAAGATCTATACCGTAATAGCTCTATACAACGAGAAATACATAAAAGTCTCTATCTGACTGGAATGGAAGGTGACTCAGAGGATTCTGCGGACGCGGCAAACTTACCTTACGGTCTACTCAGTAGCTACGACGACCACTAGCCACAGGACTGAGAGCTGGAACCTGGATATGCACACGAAAAACATGTGCAGGAAAGTGCATGAGTACTCCACATTCGGTACCCAGTAAGTGCCAAGCCTAATCCCAGCCAAGTAGTGACGAGGTCAGGTTAAGGCTCTACTGGATTTATAAATAAACAATTTAAATAGTACAAAAAGAAATAAGTTCTAAAGTAGATAGTTACAAGAATAATATGTAAATACACAGTAGAATTAAGCCCTCAGCTCAGCCCAACGAATCACACAGTGGAATCTCCCGGGATACCGTCTCGTAGTTCCAAATATAAATATGCAGTACATGGGGAATCTCCCAGAATATGTCCGTAGTCCCCAATTAAATATGAAGTACAAGGAGGATCTCCCAGAATACGTCTGTAGTCCCCAATTTAAATATGCAGTGCTGGGGGGATCTCCCGGAATACGTCCGTATTCCCCAATTTAAATATGCAACGCGAAGTAAATGGCAAATAAACATTGATGTTTAACAGTATTTCTAAGTACAGGTAGGAAAACAGGGAAGACTAACTAAACATGGCGCATAAAGTGTCAGTTAGTCAATTAATATGAACAAATAAGCATGCTTCCCTAATCTAAGATGAACAATTAAACACGTAGAATGATGTGATGGAAGAACAAGGCACAATATAAGTGTTTTGAAGGAAAAGTGGTTTTTTTGCAGAAATGGCCCGTGTACGTACTCATCACCTCACGTACACGGCGCTCACACAACAATTATATCAAAATCACCTAAGGGAAATTCCCCAACACAGAGTTAGACAAGCCACTTACCTCGACTGCTCTACTCAACTCGAAACCACGTTCTTTCCATAGTATCCGACTCCGAATGGCCCAAATCTATTCAATTCTATTGCATAATGTAAAAATCACTTTAAGAAATCAATCTAGCTAATTAGTTCGAAGCTAATACGTTAATTTAGAAAAATTACCCAAAATGTCCCCCGGGCCAACGCCTCGGAATCGAGTGAAAGTTGCAAATTAGAACACCCATTCACTCACGAACACACTCGAACAAGAATCATCGAAATCCGACCTCAAAATCCCATTAAATTCTCAAATTTCTACTTGGGGAACTTTTCTCCAATTATTCTAATTTTTCTCGCAATTTACTTGATTAGATTGAAGAAATTATTATTAATTAGTGATATATAAGTGAAATAGGATTAGGAATCGTTACCTATGAGTCTCCTTTTCAAAACCCACTCAAAATCGCCTAATCCCAAGCTCCAAATCGTTTTTAGAAGATATGAATTTCAAACCCCCGAAATTGGTATTATCAGCCCAGCGATCCCGCACCTGCGGAAAATACATCGCAGGTGCAAAATTTCATTAAGTGGGTTGGGGCCGAACCTGCGGTCACTGGGCCGCATCTGCGGAACCCCTACCGCACCTATGAACCTGGCTGACCCGGCCAAATCCGCACCTGCGAGGCCCCCATCTGCACCTGAGTGTCCGCATCCGCGGCTCCCCTTCCGCATGTGCGAAACACTAGAACTAACAATGTTTCAACTGGTGTTTAAGTCTAAAATCTTCCTGTTGAGCATCCGAAACACCCCTGAGGCCCCCGGGACCTCAACCAAAACTACCAACTAGTTCTAATACCTCATCCAAACTTAGTCAAGTCTTCAAAGCACATCACATAACACCAAAATCACAATTTATACATGGATTCAAGCCTAAGAACTTAGAAATTTTACAAAATCTACAACTGATGCCGAATCACGTCAAAACTAGTCCGAATGACCTCAAATTTTACACACAAGTCAAATTTTCAAAAATCTATAGCCACTCTCGGAATTCCATTCCGAGCCCGATATTAAAATTTCACCTATCGGCCGAAATCGCCGAAATTCTAACTTTCGCCAATTCAAACCTTAATCTAGAATAGACCTCGAAAACACATTCCGAACACACTCCTGACCCCGAAATCACCCAACGGAGCTAACAGAGTCGACATAATTCAATTCCGGACCCATCTTCACACAGTTCAAACTACGGTCCGATTTCTAAAGCTTAAACTCACATATAGGGACTATGTGTCCAAAAACTCTCCGGAATCCACAATTAATCACTCCGACCAGTTCCATAAGCAGACACGAATGTGAGGAAAATAGTTATTAGGGGATTGGGGCGCTAACTCCAAAATGACCGACCGAGTCGTTACATGGTAGTTGTAATCATTTGCAAATGCTAACAACAACATTTAAACAGAAATGTAAAATCATTATGAAAGAACCCAGTAATTGAAATATATAAATATAATAGTTAAATATAAACACATTAAAAAAAATTGCCAGCCACTCCACAGGATTCAAAATTCCAAGCAAGAACGCAGGGTGATAATGTCACGACCCCAATCACTTAGTCGTGATGGCGCTTGTCGTGGAAGTAGGCAAGCCACACATTTCTTGAAGCAAATTTTGTTTTTAAGAAAATTTATAAATTCAGAGGCAAAAATAACGATAATATTCCTTTTGAAAGTCTAATGTCACTAAAACACAGTAAACAATCCAATCCGAGATCTAGTGTCACCAAGATACGACTACTATAAATACAATGTCGAAATGTAAAGCTAACATAGTAATGTCTGGAGAAAATGAAATACAATAGGAAGATAAAGAAGGAGATATCGAGGCTGCGATCGCCAGCTGGAACTATGACAGCCAATCAACCGCTGCTACCGGGCCTCGATGAACCTGGATCTGCACACAAGGTGCAGGGGGTAACGTGAGTACACAAACTCAGAAGTAACAAACCCAAACTATGGGCTGAGATGTAGTGACAGACTAAACCTCAACAATTACAATAAACAACGTACATAAATTAGACATGTTCACAGTTTATCAGAAAATGTACAAAATATGCCCATTATGACCAGTATGCTCTACATGACAATGTATATATATATGAAGACACTGTGGAGATGCACACAGTGCTAACAACCCTCGCACAGAAGTCCACTCAGTACCATATATGGCTCTCAGGCCCAAGGAAGATCCATCCCAGAATATGATCACCGGTGACCGTAGTCACCAGTACTGAGGAAAAGGCAAATCCAACCCCACGGAGAAGATCCATCTCCGGAATACAACACTCGGACAAGATCCATGTCCAGGGACGATCCGTCCATCATATAACATCAACTTCGGACAAGGTCCGTGTCCAGGGAAGATCCATCCCTCAATATCAATGCGCTCACTGGGGGTATAAAGACTCCGGAGAGGCTCCTATAAGCCCAAGCGTTATATCAAGCCAACGAAGGCATGATCAGAGTATCGCTGCGGTGTGCAGTCCGATCTCATAACTGTCTCAATAACAGTTTCTCGGCCTCACTCAGTCATTACTCTCTAGTCTGGCTCACATGAGCTCACGAATGCATGAATTAGTCCGAAACAATGAAAAATATATAAAATTAACAATTACCGAGAGTGAGGCATAAAATGGTATGCTATGATAGGACTGAGTATATGAAATAACATAAACACATAAGGAGACAGTGATATACGACCACTCGGGTCTCAGCATTTGACTTAGCATGATTTCTAGCATGTTCATATTAACAACATCAATAAAAGTGCGAATATCAATCTGTAATAGATATTAGATGGTGCCATGGGATGAGCCAGACCACAAATCACTCGGTGCACGCCCGCACGCCTGTCCCTTGGCATGTGCGTCACCTCAATTATAGTCATATATCATATGGTTCGGGGTTTCGAACCCTCATAACCATGTTTAGAAATGTTACTTACCTCAAAATCAGCTAAAATCCTAGCCCTCAATGCCTTTGCCTCTAGACTCGACCTCCGAGTGCTCCAAATCTACCAAAAATCATATTTATATCATTATTATATTCCAAGGAACGATGCCCATTCGAAAATTATTAAAATTAACAAAAAAATCCCGAAATTGGCCAAACCCGACCCCCGGGCCCACGTATCGGAATTTTATAAAAATTACAAAACTAAAATCCTTATCCCATCACGAGTCTACCCATATCAAATTCATCAAAATCCAACCTCAATTTCCCATTCAAATAACCAAAAGAAATTCTCAAACTTTCCTCCTATTTTTTCCCAATTTCCACTCTAATTTCTCAAATTAAATGATGAAATTCAAGACTAAATCATGAAATTAAACCAAATGTGAGTGAAGAATACTTACCCCAATAACTCCTCTGAAAATCCCCTCAAATTTCACATTCTTCCGAGCTCTGTAATGGGTTTTTTGAAAATATGGACTAAACCCTCATTTTTGAACTTAAAACTGTCTGCCCAGCTATTCCTTCTACGCGAACGCAGCCAACCTCTCGCGTTCGCGTAGGCTAATCAAGCCTGCCTCCCAAAATTCCCTTCGCGAACACGGCCCATGCTTCGCGAACGCGAAGATTTACCTCCCTCGAGCCTTCATCAACGCGTTCGATCCATTGCGAACGCATAGACCAAGGGACCTGGGGGCCCATCTGCCTCACATCTCTACGCGAACGCATCCCCTCACACGCGTCTACGATGCACACGCTGCCTGAACCTTCGGGTTTGCATCCCCTTTTCGCGAACGCATAAAAACAAATCCACCACCCCCAAATATACTCTTCGCGAACGCGAAGAAAAAATTCTCGACAACATAACATCAGAAAATCTGCTATCTCCAAAGTCCAAAAATTAATCCGTTAGCCACCCGAAACTCACCCGAGGCCCTCGAGACCTCAACCAAACATGCCAAACCATCCCATAACCTTATTCAAACTTAGTCAAGCCTTCGAAACACTCAAAATAATGTTAAAACACCAAATTCACCTCGGATTCAAGCTTAAGAACTTAGAAACTTCTAAATTTCTCCAAAAATGCCGAAACCATCAAGAACACGTCCGATTGACCTGAAAATTTTTACACACATCCAAAATGACCCTACAAACCTGTTCCAACTTCCGGAATTCCATTACGACATCGATAGCAAATTTTCCACTGGCGACCGGAATAACCAAAAACTCAATTTAGCTATTTCAAGCCAAATTCTACTCCGGACCTCAAAACAACATTCCGAAAAAACTCCTAAGTCCTAAATCACCTAACGAAGCTATCCGAGCCACAAAATCCACATTGCGAGGTCGTTCAACAATAAGTCAACTCTCGATTGACTTTTCCAACTATTAAGCCATTTTAAGAGACTAAGTGTCTCAATTCTCACCACGACCACTCCGAACCCGAACCAACCAACCCAATACAACATAAATAGGCTAAACGATCCATGACAAAGCAGAAACAGGGAAAACGGGGCTAATCTCACAGAAACGACCGGCCGAGTTGTTACATTCTCCCCCTCTTAAACAAACGTTTGTCCTCGAACGAGTCTAGAAACATACCCGGAGTCTCAAATAAGTGAGTATATCTGATCCGCATCTCCCGCTCTGTCTCCAAGGTGGCCTCCTCCACCGACTTCCCTCTCCACTGCACCTTTACTGAAGCTATATCTTTATACCTCAACCTTCTGACCTAACGACCCAAAATAACCACTGCTCTACCTCATAAGATATATCACCCTCTAGCTGAACTGAGCTGAAGTCCAAGACATGAGACGGGTCACCAATATACTTCCGGAGCATAGAAACATGACACTGGATGAACACTCGATAAGCTGGGTGGCAAAGCAAGTCTATAAGCCACCTCTCCAACCCTCTGAAGCACCTCAAAAGGCTCGATAAACCGGGGACTCAACTTTCCCCTCTTCTCGAACCGCATAACACTCTTCATAGGTGACACCTTCAGTAGAACCTTCTCTCCAACTATAAAAGACACATCCCGGACCTTCCGGTCCGCATAACTCTTCTGCCTAGACTGCACCGTGCGAAGCCGCTCCTGAATTAACTTCACCTTATCCAACGCATCCTGAACCAAATCTGTGCCTAATAGCCTGGCCTCACCCGGCTCAAACCAGGCAACCGGAGATCTTCACCTCCTCCCATATAAAGCCTCATACAGAGCCATTTGGATACTCGACTGATAACTATTATTATATGCAAACTCCGCGAGTGGCAGAAACTGGTCCCATGAACCCCCAAAATCAATGACACAAGCACACAACATGTCCTACAGAATCTGAATAGTGCGCTCTGACTGACCGTTAGTCTAAGGGTGAAATGCTATGCTCAACTCGACTTGAGTACCCAACTCTCTTTGCACGGCCCTCCAAAACTGAGATGTGAACTGAGTACCTCTTTCCGAAATGATAGAAACTGGCACACCATGCAACCGGAAAATCTCTCTGATATAAATCTCGGCTAACCGCTCCGAAGAATAAGTAGTACCAACAGGAATGAAGTGCGCGGACTTGGTCAGCCGATCCAAAATAACCTATATAGCATCGAACTTCCTCGAAGTCCGTGAGAGTCGACCTACAAAGTCCATGGTGATCCGCTCCCACTTCCACTCCGGAATATCCAATCTCTGGTGCAATTCCCCTGGTCTCTGGTGCTCGTAATTGACATGCCGACAGTTGAGGCACCGAGCTACAAACTCAAAAATATCCTTCTTCATCTGTCTCCACCAATAATGCTGTCTCAGATCCTGATACATCTTTGCGATACCCGGATGGATGGAATACCGCGAGCTATGGGCCTCTACTTGAATCAACTCTCGAAGCCCATCCACATTGGGCACATAAATCTGACCCTGCATCCTCATAACCCAATAATCGCCAATAACAACATCCCTGTCATCACCTCGTCGGACCCTGTTCTGAAGAACGAGCAAGTGTGGGTCATCATACTGGCGCTGTCTGATCCGGTCATAAAGAGAAGACCTGGAGGCTACACAAGCCAATACCGAACGGGGCTCTGATAGATTGAATCTCACCAAATGTCCCGCTAAGACCTGAACATCACGTGCTAATGGTCTCTCTGCTGCTGGAAGATATACTAGACTCCCCAAACTCTCTGCTCTGCGACTCAAGGCATCAGCCACTACATTGGCCTTCCCCAGATGGTATAGAATAGTGATGTCATAGTCCTTGAGAAGCTCCAACCATCTCCTCTGACGCAAATTCAAATCCTTTTGCTTAAACAGATGATGCAGACTACGGTGATCAGTAAAAACCTCACAATGCACACCGTACAAATAATGATGCCAAATCTTTAAGGCGTGAACAATGGCTGCTAGGTCGAGATCATGTACGGGATAGTTCTTTTCACGAGTCTTTAGGTGGACCGAGGCGTAGGCAATCACCGTACCCTCCTGCATCAAAACACAACCAATGCCTATCCTCGAGGTATCACAATATACGGTATAAGAACCTGAAGCTGATGGCAATACTAATACTAGAGCTGAGGTCAATGCAGCCTTGAGCTTCTGAAAGCTCTCCTCACACTCGTCCGACCACCTGAATGGAGCACCCTTCTGGGTCAATTTGGTCAAGAGCGAAGAAATAGAATAGAACCCCTCCACAAAGCGGCAGTAATACCCCGCCAAACCAAGAAAACTCCTAATCTTTGTAGCTGAGGACGGTCTGGGCCAACTCTGCACTGCCTCTATCTTCTTCGGATCAACCTGAATACCCTTACTGGACACCACGTGCCCCGAGAAAGATACATAGCCAAGCCAAAACTCACACTTGAAGAACTTTGCATAAAGCTTCTCATCCCTCAATCTTTGTATAACAACTCTCAAATGCTGAGTGTTCTCCTCCTAGCTATGAGAATATACCAGGATGTCATCAATGAACACAATAACAAAGGAATCCAAATACAGTTGAAACACGTTGTTCATTAAGTACATGAACGCTGATGGGGCATTGGTCAGCCCAAAAGACATAACCATAAACTCATAATGGCCATAACGAGTCCTGAAAGTTGTCTTGGGAATATTTGAATCCCGAATCATCAACTGATGATACCCGGATCTCAAATTAATCTTAGAGAACACCCTAGCTCCCTAAAGCTGGTCAAACAAATCATCCATACGAGGCAAACGATACTTCTTCTTGACCGTAACCTTGTTCAACTACCTGTAGTTAATACACATTCTCATGGAGCCATCCTTCTTCTTTACAAACAACACCGGTGAACCCCAATGTGACACACTAGGCCGAATGAACCCCTTATATAGGAGTTCCTGAAGCTGATCTTTTAATTCTTTTAACTCCGCCGGTGCCATACGATACGGTGGAATAGAGATAGGCTGAGTGCCCAGCACCAAATCAATACCAAAATCAATATCCATGTCAGGTGGCATGCCATGCAGGTTAGTAGGAAACACGTCCGAAAAATCACGGACCACAGGAACAGAAATAATAGTGGGAGTCTCAACACTGACATCCCTCACAAAAGCCAAATACGATAAATAACCTTTCTCTACCTTACGCTGAGCCTTCAGGTAAGAAATCACCCTACTAGGCACATACTCAACAAAACCTCTCCACTGGACCCTCGAAAATGTTGGCATCGCTAAGGTCACGGTCTTAGCGTGACAATCAAGAACAACATGACACAGAGATAACCAGTCCATGCCCAATATCACATTAAAGTCAACCATGGTAAGTAATAACGGATCCACTCAGGTCTCCAGACCCCTAATAGATATCACACAAGACCGGTACACACGGTCCACAACAATAGTATTGCCCACCGGAGTCGACATATGAACAGATGTAACTAGGGACTCACGGGGCATATCTAGTAAACGGGAAAAGTATGATGAAACATAAGAATATGTGGAACTAGGATCAAATAAAACCGAAGCATCTCGGTGACAGACTGAGACAATACATGTAATCACTGCATCTGAGGCCATAACATCTGGTCTGGCAGGAAGTGCATAAAATCGGGTCTGACCTCCACCTGATCGACCTCCCTCTCTAGGGAGGCCTCTAGATGACTGACCCCCACCCCTAGCTGCCTAGGAGGGTGGTAAAGTAACTGGTGCTGATGCTGAAGGCTGGTTCCTCTGCTGGAATGAACCACCCGAAATATGGGGACAAAACCTCTTGATATGACCTGGATCACCACACTCAAAGAAACCCCTCTCAGCAAATGACGGTGGGGACTGAAGGGAACCCCTAGAAGAACCATGCGCTGAGGAACCCTGAACTGATGGTGGCCGAGATGAACTCTGAGCTGGAAAATCATTGAATGAGGAACGGCCCGGATGAGAGCTGCGGGGACCATGCCCCGATGATGCACTACTGTAGGTTGGGCGGACTGGCCGAGGAGGCATAAATTAACAGCCTCTATTGTGCTGAGACTGACCTCCTGAATGAACACCACCAAAACTACCAGATCCTCGAGGCCTCTTGTCCTCCCTCTCAACTCGCTCCTGGCGGCGAACTGACTCAATATCTCTAGCTATGTCAACTACCTCCTCAAAAGAAACGCCAGATACCCTCTCCCTGGTCAGAAAAATCCGAAGCTGATAAGTGAGGCCATCAACGAACCTCCTAATCCTCTCCCTATCTGTGGGAACTAGCCAAATAGCATGAAGGGCTAACTCGGAGACCTCATCTCATACTGCGTCACGGTCATGTCTCCTAACGCAACTGCTCGAACTCCCTGTACATCTCCTCCCTGCGGGACTGCGGTAACTACTTCTTTGGGAAAAGAATGGAGAACTGATGTCAGGTAAGGGGCACTACATCAGCAGGTCTACGCCTCTCATAGACCTCCCCCTAAGCAAGTGCAGCTCCTAAGAACTGGAAGGTAGTAAATGGGACCCCACTGGCCTTCAATATCCCTGATGTGCGTAGAATCCTCTAACACTTGTCTAAGAAGCCTTTGGCATCCTCACCCTCTGTACCACTGAAATTCGGAGGCTGAAGTTTACTAAATCTCTCCAACCAGCGCTGCTTATCATCTGCCAAAGCTGGGACCACAACATTCTGGGCTGGGGAAACCGGCTGGACTGGAGCTTCCCCCGCTGTCTGAAGCCCCTGGGTAACCTTCTCAGGTGTCTGGGTAGATGGAGTCTGAGTGCCTCCCCCGGCCTGAGAAGTAGCGGCAGTAGTAGACATAGCGACTGCATGTGCAAGACTGGTGCACACAGTCAGAATCTGAGCAAGAGTCCTGAAGACCCGGAATCACAATAGGCACTGCCGGTGCCTAAGCCTGTCCCGCTGGAATCTCAATGGAGAGGACCTGATCCTGAACAGTAGGAGGGTCCACAGGTACTGCCCCAGCTGCTGCTTGGGCTGCATCCCTCCCTCTGCCACGACCTCGACCTCTCGCAGGTCCAGCTGGTGTCTAGTCACCCTGATCAATAGCGCGAGTCCTCACCATATGTGAGAGAATGAAAATAACAGAAGTTTAGTTCCAGGAATCAACAGGTTCTCACGACAGAATTCAAGAATGCGAGATTTTTCCTAAGGGTTCTGTAGCCTCTCAAAGATAAGTACAGACGTCTCCGTACCGATCCGCAAGACTCTACTAAACCTGCTCTTGACTGGTCATACATATTTAACCTAGAGCTCTGATGCCAACTTGTCACGACCCCAAACACTTAGTCGTGATGGCACATGTCGTGGAATCAGGCAAGCCACACATTTTATTGAATCAAAGTTTGTTTTTCAGAAAATTTCTAAAATCATAAGCAAAAATAACGATAATAATCCATTTGAAAGTCTAATATCATTAAAACACAGTTAAAAATCCAATCCCAGATCTAGTGTCACCAAGCCACGAGCTACTATAAATACAATGTCGAAATGTAAAGCTGACATAGTAATGTCTGGAGAAAATGAAATACAATAGGAAGATAAAGAAGGAGAAATCAAGGCTGCGATCTCCAGCTGCTACCTCGAGGACTCCAAGGAACTCTGACAGCCAATCAACCACTGCTACCGGGCCTCGATGAACCTGGATCTACACACAAGGTGCATAGGGTAACGTGAGTACACCAACTCAGAAGTAACGAACCCAAACTATGGGCTGAGAGGTTGTGATGGACGAAACCTCAGCAATTACAATAAACAGCGTACAAAAATTAGACATGTTCACAGTTTATCAGAAAATGTACAAACTATGCCCATTTGACCAGTATGCTCTACATGCCAATGTATATATATATATGACGCCAGTGTGGAGACGCACACAATGCTCACAACCCTCACACAGAAGTCCACTCAGTACCGTATATGGATTTCAGGCCCAGGGAAGATCCATCCCGGAATGTATATGATCACCGATGACCGTAGTCACCCAATACTGAGGAAAAGACCAATCCAGCCCCACAGAGAAGATCCATCTCCAGAATACAACACTCGGACAAGATCCATGTCCAGGGACGATCCATCCCTCACATAACATCAACTTTAGATAAGGTCCATGTCCAGGGAAGATCCATCCCTCAATATCAATGCGCTCACTGGGGGTGTAAAGACTCTGGAGGGGCTCATATAAGCCCAAGCGCTATATCAAGCCAACGAAGGCATGATCGGAGTATCGCTGCGGTGTGCAATCCGATCTCATAACTGTCTCAATAATAGGCTCTCGGCCTCACACAGTCATAACCCTCTAGTCTCGCTGACATGAGCTCACGAATGCATAAATTAGCCCAAAACAACGAATAATATATAAAATTAACAATTACCGAGATCGAGGCATGAAATGGTATGCTATGACAGGACTGAGTATATTAAATCAAATAAACACATAAGGAGATAGTGATATACAACCACTCGGATCTTAGCATTTTTCGGCGTGAAGCCCTAGCATTTGACTTAGCATGATTTCTAGCATGTTCACATTAACTACATCAATAAAAGTGCGGATATCAATCCGTAATAGCTACTAGACGGTGCCAAGGGATGAGCCAGACCACAAATCAATCGGTGCACACCCGCATGCCCGTCACTTGGCATGTGCGTCACCTCAATTATAGTCATATATCATATAGTTCGGGGTTTCGAACCCTCAAAACCAAGTTTGGAAACGTTACTTACCTCAAAACCAGCTAAAATCCTAGACCTCAATGCCTTTGCCTCTAGACTCGGCCTCCGAGTGCTCCAAATCTACCAAAAATTTGATTTATATCATTATTATATGCCAAGGAACGAAGCCCATTCGAAAATTATCAAAATTAACCAAAAATCCCGAAATTGGCCAAATCTGACCCTCGGGCCCACGTTTCGGAATTCGATAAAAATCACAAAACTAAAATCCTTATCCCCTCACGAGTCTACCCATATCAAATTCATCAAAATTCGACCTCAATTTCCCATTCAAATCACCAAAAGAAATTCTCAAACTTTCCTCCCAATTTCCACTCTAATTTCTCAAATTAAATGATGAAATTCAAGATTAAATCATGAAATTAAACCAAATGTGAGTGAAGAATACTTACCCCAATAACTCCTGTGAAAATCCCCTCACATTTCACCTTCTCCCGAGCTCTCTAATGGTTTTTTTGAAAATATAGACTAAACCCTCATTTTTGAACTTAAAACTGTCTGCCCAACTATTCCTTCTACGCGAACGCAGCCAACCTCTCGCGTTCGCGTAGGCTAATCAAGCCTGCCTCCCAAAATTCCCTTCGCGAACACGGCCCATGCTTCGCGAACGCGAAGCTTTACCTCCCTCGAGCCTTCGCGAACGCGTTCGATCCATTGTGAACGCATAGACCAAGGGACCTGGTTCCCCCATATGCCTCACATCTCTACGCGAACGCGTCCCCTCACACGCGTCCGTGATGCACACGTTGCCTGAACCTTCGCGTTCGTATCCCCCTTTCACGAACGCATAGAACAAAATCCACCACCCCCAAATATACTCTTCGCGAACGCGTGGCCTCCTCCGCAAACGCGAAGAACAAATTCTCTACAACACAACACCAGAAAATATGCTATCTCCAAAGTCCAAATACTGATCCGTTAGCAACCCGAAACTCACCCGAGACTCTAGGGACCTCAACAAAATATGCCAACCCATCCCATAACCTTATTCAAACTTAGTGGAGCCTTCAAAACACTTAAAACAGTGCCAAAACACCAAATTCACCTCGGATTCAAGCCTAAGAACTTTGAAACTTCTAAATTTCGCCAAAGATGCCGAAACCATCCAGAACACGTCCGATTGACCTGAAAATTGGCACACACATCAAAAATAACCCTACGAACATGTTTCAACTTTCAGAATTCCATTCCGGCCCCGATAGAAAATTTTCCACTAGCGACCGTAAATCGCCAAAAACTCAATTTCGCCATTTCAAGCCAAATTCTACTCCGGACCTCCAAACCACATTCCGAACACACTAATAAGTCCCAATTCACCTAACAAAGCTATCCGAGCCATAAAATCCACATTATGAGGTCGTTCACTAATAAGTCAACTCCTGGTTGACTTTTCCAACTATTGAGCCATTTTAAGAGACTAAGTTTCTCAATTCTTACCATGACTACTCTGAAACCGAACCAACCAACCAAATACAACCTAAATAGGCTAAGCAATACATGACAAAGAAGAAACAGGAAAAAACGGGACTAATCTCACGAAAACGACCGGCCGGGTCGTTACATATAATATCAAACATGTAAACAGAATGTGTTGCAGGAAAGTCGATTGATATAACATTTGTTTCCTAAAAAGGCTACAATTTAAATTAAGACCACAAGTTCTAAAGATAATTATTATTCTTCATTCTAACTTTACAATTACAAGCATGTCTTGTAGCCCATAGTTTTAGAATGAACAACAGAAATCATTATTGAACGTTCAGTAATTGACCATGAAACTGAAGAGAACTACAAAATATTAAGGGCCTACTATAAGTAGCAGTCAAAAGTTATTTCATTACCTCTGTTATGTTGAGCAAGAGGCAAACCCGAAAATAAAGAAGATAAAAGAACACCAAATTTTAACGTGGAAAACCCTTCAAATCGAAGGTAAAAAACACGGAATCACAAAGATCCAAAAAAATCCACTATAATAATAAGAGAGTTACAAACGTTCTCCAAATTGGCCACACAACAAGTGCCAAACACGAAGCAACAAGAGAAACAACTAATCAATTGAAGAAAGAGGAGAATCCACAACACGAAGCTGCTGTTCGAGTCTTGAAATCAGATACTACGAGCCTCCAAATCCGATCTTCACCGTTCAACTCCAAGACTAAAATATTACGAACACTCGGTCAAACTATCAGACCGATCCAACGGTTAACGGATCGGAAAACGTGGTTTGAAGTTGGCTGGTCGGAATAAAAATCTGCAGTAAAACAAACTCTAAATAGGAATAAAAACCGATCCAATTCCAAATAGGAATGGAAACAAAAAGAGAATAGGATTAGGCCATTGGGACTTTGGCTGGAAAATATGGGCATGAGCCCAACAAACTCCCCCTCCAGCCAAGGGGCCAAATGTGTCTTCAAGTAGAGGAACTATTGATAGGCTTCATGCCTGCCAATTTTCTCCAACACGCATGCTTATCTGCAAGCTTAACTACAAAGTCCTCAGGCTGCTCAATATAAATCTCCTCATCTTAATCACCATGAAGAAAATCAGTCTTGGCATTAATCTTCTCAACCTCTAAATCTAGAATTGCGGCTAAGCCGAAAACCACATGAATAGAAGGCATCTTCACAACAGGGGGAAAAATTTCATCAAAGTCGGCACCCTTCTTCTGGCCAAAACCTTTAAAAACTAACCTCGCCTTGTATCTAGGCGCAGAGGTATGGATATCTTGCTTTATTCTGAATATGCATTTGTTAGATAAATGTCATGACCCCAAATCCTAATTGGTCGTGATGGCGCCTATCGTTGAATTATGCTAGCCACTATCACATAACCACACATTTCATTTAATAAAAATTCTCAAAATCATTAATAATATTCAAGAAATTATAAAATTTCTCCGAGTCTTTAATGAAGCATAATATATTCTAACAGTATAAACCATTCCCCAGAACTGGAGTCAACTGATCACGAGCATCTAAGAATAGGACTAATACTGCTAATGTCCTAATACAGAGTATCGGAAACAAATACTAAATACTAAATGCTAATTAAGGAAGGGAAATGGAGAAGCTGTGGATGCTGGACAGCTATCTCAAAATCCCAAAGCTGATGTCGTACGAACTCGGGTGACTACTGCTCAGAACCAGTACCTGGATCTGCACACGGAGGTGCAGGGAGTAATGATGAGTACGCCAACTCAGTAGTAATAAAAATAAATCAAGTCTAAAGACAAGAAACACACAGCACAGAACACCAATCCACAAATAGATAAATACTGAGTATTAATACAATATACATTTAATACATAAGTTGAAAACCAATTTCCGAAGAAAAAACCTTTGAACAAGTATAATTTTCAGTATTTCTCAGTAAAATTCCAAAAATATCAGTATAAAAGATGAAATGAATCATAATCAAAACTCAGCAAAATATCATTACAAATCCTCCCCTCGGGCCAAGTCATCACTCATAAATCAATCACTCAGCACCTCACCATCCCTCAGTAACAGTCACTCAGCATCTCACACTCACTCATGCCTCCCAATCACTCGTCACTCGGTACTCGGCACTCGCACTCAGTAGGTACCTACGCTCACTGGGGGTGTGTACAGACTCCGGAGGGGCTCCTACAGCCCAAGCGCTATAAACAAGCCAAATCATGGCATAAATCATCTCTCAGGCACTCAGCCTCTCTCATATCATAAATATCTTCACAATATAGGCTCTATGCCTCACTCAGTCAGACACTCTCAACATGCCACTCGGGCCACAATAAACGGGGTTCTCGACCCAAAATATTATTTCATTTCAAAAAATAATATCAGTAAACTCAGAGTGTCAAAACAATTTCTCAAGAAAGACTGAGTGTAAGATCATAATTTTCTAAGTGAGGAATATCAGGAAAATAGCCCCCAAGGGGTTACACAATTCGGCACTAGGCCCCAAACATGGCTTACAGCCCAATTATGTCAAAACATAGTAATACTATAAAACATATGCTTTAAAAGCGATTTCGCAACTCAATAGTTGCCTAAAAAGGAACATATTTCCAAATTTCCAATTCGTGCACGCTCACACTCGTCATCCAATGTGTGCGATACTCCAAAACCGTGAAAGGATGTAAAGTCCGGGGTTTCATACCCTCATGACAAGATTTAAAGATATTACTTACCTCAACTAGCCCGAAAAGCTACTCCACAACATGTTTGCCCCTCGAATCAATTTCCGAGTGCTCAAAATCTATCAAGTTCAGATTTTTCACATCGTAATATCCTAGGGGAATGAAACCCAAACGAAAAATATCAACTTTATGCACAAAACCCGAAATTAGCCAAAACCCGACCCTCGGGCCCACGTCTCGGAACTCGACAAACTTTATATCAAAATGATCCTCATCATCTCACGAGTATGTACATATAAATAACGTCGAAATCGGAGTCCAATTGACCCCTCAAATCACCCCTAGAAGGTCTCTTAAACTCAAGCCCTAGTTTCACCTTTTTCTACTGATTTTCCCTAATTAAACACTGTTAATTTGGTCCTTAATCACATATAATCGAGTTATGGGGTCCAAAATTCTTTCCTCAATGAAGAACAATCATTTCCCTCTTCCAAAACCTCTCCAAAAGCTCTATTCCCGTTCAAAAATGGTGGAAAAGTGGGCAAGGGTCACGAATTGATTTAATTTATACTGCCCAGATTTTACTCATCGCGAACGCATCAATACGACTTCATTCGCATAGAGTACCCTAGTTGGCCCCATAATTTCCTCTATGTGAACGCGGCTACCAGCTCGCGAACGCACATAACACCCTGCCCCAAACTACGCGAACGCACCCCAGGCCCAGCGAACGCATAGACCAATGGGCCTGGAGGGATCCTCAGCTGCCTAACCCTTCGCGAACGCACCGACTCCCCCGCGTGCGCGATGAAGAACCTGTCCAAGACATCGCGTTCGCATCCCTCTGCCTGCGAATGCGTAGAACACTGCCCCCCTCTCCCCAATTTTCCCTATGCGAATGCGGGCCTCCTACGCGAACGCATAAAGTAGACTTCTGCTGCAGAAACACCAGCAATTCAGCTGGTTCAAAAATCCAACAATCACCCTGTAGACCGCCCGAAACTCACCCGAGGCCCTCGGGACCTCAACCAAACATACCAACACACCCCATAACACCATTCAAACTTAGTCGAGCCTTCGAAACACCAAAAACAACACAAAAACACCACAATCACATCAAATTCAAGCCTATAAACTTTGAAAATTTTAAATTCCACCAACGATGCCGAAACTATCCAAAACACCTCCGATTAATCTGAAATTTTGCACACATATCCAAAATACTATTACGGACCTGTTCCAACTTCCGGAATTCCATTCCGACCCCGATAGCCTATTTTCCATTGCCGACCGGAAATCGCCAAAACTAACTTTTGCTAATTCAAGCCTAATTCTACACCGGACATCACAAAAATATTCTGAACCCAGTCCTAAGTCCCAAATCACCTAACAAAGCTATTTGAGCCATAAAATCTGTATTCCGAGGTTGTTTACCAATAAGTCAACTCCCAGTTGTCTTTTCTAACTATAAAGCTACTGTTAGAGACTATGTGTCTCAATTCTCACTACAACCATTCTGAACCCGAGCCGACCGACTCTAACACATCATAAACAGTATAACCAACCTATGACAAGGCAAAAACAGTAATAATAATGCATGTTCTATGTAACGACCGGCCGGGTCGTTACAATAAAGCTCTCTTACCTTTCGGCAATTTCACTAACTCATATCTGCTATTCTCATGGAGTGACTTCATCTCATCTTCCATGGATTCGATCCACTGATCTTTGTGAATATCTTGATTGGCTTCATCATAATTCCCAGGTTCTTCCATGTCAGTCAAAAGTACATACTCATCAGGAGGATAGCGCATGAATATTTGTTTCTTCCTTGTAGATCTTCTAAGAGAGGTTTTAGGAGCATTCAAAGTAGTTACCTGAGCAGGAATTGGTTGCTGATCAACCAAAACTTCATCAACTGGAGCATCCATAACATCTACACCATGATGATCATTTTGATCTTGATTACTATCTCCATCATTGTCTTGGGTTCCTTCATGTGCAATAGGTGGCTTAGCAATTGAAACTGGATAAATATCAACTAAGCTCTCGTTACTCTGAAAATTTATCTTCTCAGCTTTGTCAATATCTTCAATAGTCTGGTCTTCAAAGAATATTGCATCACGACTTCTAATAAGTTTATTATCAACTGGATCGTAAAAACGATATCCAAACTCATCGTGACCATAACCGATAAGGATGCACTGCATAGTTCTGATATCCAATTTCGATCTCTCATATTTATGAACATGCACACAAGCTTTACACCCAAAAACTCTCAAGTGATCATAAGAAACATCTTTGGCAAACCAAACTCAGTCTGGGGCATCACCATCCAAAGCAACAACAGGAGACAAATTGATAACTTAGGCAATAGTGTTAAGTGCTTCCGCTCAAAATGTGTTTGGAAGTTTAGCTTCTGAAAGCAAGCATCTAATTCTCTCAACTAGAGTTCTATTCATCCTCTCTGCCAAACCATTCAATTGAGGCGTCTTGGGCGTAGTTTTCTGATGACGAATTCCTTGTTCCTTGCAATAGTTATCAAAGGGACCACAATATTCACCACCATTGTTAGTGCAGATACATTTTAATTTCTTCCCTGTCTATCTCTCAGCTAAGGCCTGAAATTCCTTAATCATGCCAAGTGCTTGATCTTTAAATTTCAAAGGATACGCCCAGAGCTTACGAGAATGATCATCAATGAAGGTCACAAAGTAAAGTGCACCACCTTTTGAATTTACTTTAAAAAGACCACACAAATCAGAGTGTACTAGCTCCAATAAATCTGGCTTTCTTGAGGGAGGATGGCTATGAAAGGAAACCCTTTTCTGTTTGCTAGCTAAACAATGGATACACCTTTTCAACTTTGCTTGTTTCACTCCATAAAGAAAACGTTTCTTAGCCAAACACGTAATCCCCCTCTCGCTCATATGACTCGATCTTCTGTGCCACAATTATGATAAATTGTCATTTTCCACTAGATTTATGGAGTCATGAAGAATAGAGCCCTGTGTAACATATAAATGACCATACTTGACTCCTCGAGCCACTACTAACGAGCCCTTAGTGAGCTTCTATTGTCCATTAAAGAGAGAATAATGGTAACCTTCATCGTCTAATCTTCCTGCGGAGATCAAATTGAAAGGAAAGTTTAGAGCATGCTTGACATCTTGAAGAACCAACGTTGAACCATTATTAGTTTTCAAACAAACTGTACCAACACCAAACACCTTAACTTCACTAGCATTGCCCATCTTTAATACTCCGAAATCAACAGAAGTATAAGATGAGAAAAAATCTTTTCTTGGTGTGACATGTGAGGTATCTCCAAAATCTACTATCCAGCTCGTCTCACGAGATACCAAATTGATGACATTTTCATCATAAGCAAAAAGAAGGTCATCTCGAACAATAGCAACAACATTGTTCTCCTTATTTTCAACATTCTTTCCTTCTCTAATGTCTTGCAACCACTTTTGGCAAAACCTTTTGATGTGTCCTTTCTTGCCAAAATGGTTGCATGTAATATTATAGTATTTGGAACTTGACTTACTTCTAATTTTACCTCTATTCCTCGAGCCTCTTGTTCTATATCTTTCCCGGTCTTCTATAACCAAGATATCTGCTTGTGAGGTCAAACCCTGAGATTTTCTTCTTACTTCCTCGTTCAACACACCATTCTTGGCATATTCCATGGTCACCTTACCTCCAGGAGCCGAATTTGTCAAAGAAACACGAAGAGTTTCCCAAGAGTCTGGCAGAGTATTAAGTAGCCAAAATCCTTGTATCTCATCATCAAAATTAACTCCCATTCCAGACAGTTGATCAAGGACACCTTGAAAATCATTTATGTGATCAAGGATAGGGCTGCCTTCCTTGTATTTGAAGGTCATCAATCGCTTTAGCAGGAACAATTTGCTGTTCCCAGTTTTTGAAGCATAAAGAGTCTCTAGCTTTTCCCACAATGATCTCGCATGTGTCTCGTTCACAATATGGTTGCGAATATTATCTTCAATCCATTGTCGTATATATCCACATACTTGTTGGTGCTCAAAATCCCAATCTTCATCAGATATTCTCTCGGGTTTATGAGCTGCAAAAACGGGTAGATGCATTTTCTTCACGAACAATAAATCTTTCATCTTGCTTCTCCAAACTTTATAATTTCTCCCATTTAAACATACCATCTTGCTCATATTCTCCTCCATTCCGTAACAACTTGGATAAATAACCAAGGCTCTGTTACCATTGTTATGTTGAGGAAGCGGCAAACTCGAAAATAAAGAAGACAGAGAACACCAAATGTTAACGTGGAAAACCCTTCTAATCGAAGGTAAAAACCACAGGATCACAAAGATTCAAAAAACTCCACATAATAATAAGAGGGTTACAAAAGTTCTCCAAATTGGTTACACAAAAAGTGCCAAACACGGAGCAACAATAGCAATAAGAGCCACAACTAATCAATTGAAGAAAGAGGAGAATCTACAACACGAAGCTGCTGTTCGAGGCTCGAAATCAGATGCTACGGGCCTTCAATCCGATCTCCACCATTCAAATCTAAGACTAAGATTTTACGAACACTCAGTCAAAATTTCAGCCCGATCAAATGGTTAACAAATCGGAAAACATGATTTTAAATTGGCTGGTCGGAATACAAATCTGCAGCAAAACAAATACTTTCCTCATCTCTTCTCTCTTGATGAAAGCTCTCTAAAAAACCACTCTTATGTGCTTAAGTATTTCAAATACTTGTACCAATGAGAATAGAACAATTCTCCAAGGTTGTCCTATTTATATATCATGAGTGGTGCTTTCTCTTAAAGCCAAACCAACTCTAAATAGGAATAAAAACCGAATCCAATTCCAAATAGGAATGGAAACCAAAAGAGAATAAGATTAGTCCATTGGGCATTTGGCTGGACAACATGGGCATGATCCCAACAAAAATTGTTAGGTGTTGTCCTAATTTTCCTATCATATTTGGTTTTCGTATCTATTGAAGGAAAGGGAAACATATTTACCATAATTGAGTTTTCCTTCTTATAGAAGGAAATTATAAATCTTCCATATTTGGCTAGTCCTTTTTTTGTAGGAGAAAGTTTGGACTTCTATAAACTGAGGATCCTTCATTCTGATTCAGCAGCATCCACAATGTAGCCATACGGGGTTTGAGAGTCGTGTTTAGGGGGAGATTTTTAGGGGACAAGTGTTAGTGTATCACTTGTCTTTGCATCTTCGTGAGGTTGTTCTCTCGATGTTTTGTACTCTTTTGTATATAGTGAATTGCTCATCCCCGCCGTGTACGTAGGTCAATCGACTGAACCACGTTAAATATTTGTGTCTCTTTTGGTAGATTTCTCTTTTGTTATTGAATTTATCGTCCTTCAAGGTTTTCTTTACTAGCTCCCGTATGACACCTGATTATTTCGATCATAACAACTTCAACCACCTCGAGTAATACTAAGATAAGGTATAGTTGATTGATTAACTTATATCGACTTTCTTTCTCATAAAATATTTGAACATAAGAGGGGTAAGATCTGACAAAGCCATTCATAGACTGAAAAACCTTGTTAACATCCATTATGGAGCCTATAGTATAAAAGGCAAAGTTGAAGGATACATGAGATTCCTAGGGTTTCATAACAATGTTACAACTGAAACTGAAAAAGTATGGCAATTTTGGAGCCTTAGACAAATACCATCACAACCAGTGTTAGACCAAAGAAATTAAATGCCTTAGAAGGGCAAGAAATGAAAGAGGCGAAAGTGTTGGAAGGTGAACCAAAAATGGAATTGGAAGGGGTGGTCCCAGATGAAGGAGGGGTGTTCCTTAATCTGATATTAGGCCTCGGTCCAGTGTTGGACTGAAAAAATTAGGTGTAATGCGGAAGCTAGTGACGCAAACCTTGAACGACGATAAATCAGACAACAAAAGAGAAATATACCAAAAGAGACACAAACATTTAACGTGGTTCAGTCGATTGATTTACATCCGTTGGAGAAGATGAGAAATCCCATATATAAAAGAGTACAAAATATCAAGAGAACAACCTTGCGAAGAGGCAAGCACAAATGGCACACTCACACTAATCCCGAAAGTTCACTCCCTAAAAAAGACTCTCTAACCCCTTAGGCTACATGCTGCTGAATGAGAATGAATGATCCTCAATTTATAGACATTCAGACATTTTCCTACACGAAAAGGTACTAGCCCAATATGGAAGATTTATAATTTCCTTCTACAAAAAGGAAAATATTATTACGGTAAATATGTTGCATTTTCTTCAAGAGATAGGAAAATCAAATATAATAAGATAACCAGAACAAATACCTAACTTCCAGCCCTTTCTACCGTCAAGATTGAGGGGTGGGCTAAGAAGCTAGGTGTAACGACCCGACCGGTCGTTGTGCATTATCAAACCCCGTTCCCCTGAATGAAACTTCCCATAGTGGATTATTGTAATTTATGGCTCGCGGGGATGGGTGGTTCGGGATTCGGAAATGTTTAGAGAAGTATAGGAACACTTAGTTCCTTAAGGTTGGCCTTTTTGGCCAAGTTTGACTTTGGTCAACATTTTGAGTAAACGACCTCGGAATCGAGTTTCATCAAATCCGGTAGCTTCGTATGATGATTTCGGAGTTGGGAATATATTCGGAGTGGGTTTTGGATTACCCAGATGTATTTCGGCGTCAAATATCGAAATAAGAGTTTCCTTAAGTTTGAAATTTGGTTTGGAACGTGTTTTTGTGTTATCGAGGTCCGAACGGAATTCCGAAACCGGGAATAGTTCCGTTATGTTATTTATGACTTGCCTGCAAGAATTTGGTGTCATTCCGAGTAGTATAGGTCGGTTCGGCGCATTGATATCGAATTCAAGAACTTGAAGTTCTTAAGTTTTGATTTTAGGGGTTTTGATGTGTGATTTTGAGATTTAGCATTGTTTTGAGTGTTCCGAAGGCTCGAGCGAGTCTGTATTATTATTTGGGACTTGTTGGTATATTTTTACGGGGGATCGGGTGGGCCCAGTTGCCTCTCGGGCACCAAACGGGGCTAAAAACTAGCTGAAGCAACTGCTGGTGCACCTGTTCTGGTGTAACCACAAGTGCGGCTATCCTGTCGCAGGTGCGGGATCGCTCCTGCGGTCCCAGCCTTGCAGGTGCGACCCCCAGGTGGGTTGCCCAGTTCTCGCAGGTGCGGACTGCTGCACGTAGGTACGAGCCCAGACCCTTGTCCCATTTCCCGCAGGTGCGGAACCACAGTTAGGCAGTGTGTTTCTTTAAAACACGGGAAATGTCCATTTTTCCTCATTTCTTCCACCATTAGAGACCTTGAGAGCTTGGGAAAACTGCTCCACGACTTAGCTACTGAAGAGGTAAGTAAATTCTACCCTAGTGTTAGTTTAATACATGAATTTCTAGCTAAATTAACTACTTCATTAGTGAAAACCAAGGAAATGGGTAGTAACCTAGGGCTTTCAAGAATTTAAGGAATTATTCTTGAGTTGGCTATGAAATCATACAAAAATCATACATTAACGATCCTTGGGTTATGGGTGAGTGTTTTTTTCGTAAATTTTTGGAATCTGAGCATGCAGGCCCGGGGGTGAATTTTGGGATTTCTTCAAGAATGATGAATTGACTAAGTAAATAGGAGAATTTCCATGCTTTTGAGTATAATTTGATATATTCACGTAACATTTGATTAGTTTCGAGTCCTTGGGTGACGAGTTCGGAGTTCCGAGCGTATTCTTGACCGTGGAGTAAGTTCGACGCGAGGTGAGTTTCCTTTCTAACCTTGTAAGAGGGAATTGTCCCCATAGGTGATCTAAATGCTATGTGTTAATGTCTGTGGGGGCTACGTACGTACCAAGTAACGAGAGTCCGTACGTAGCGGCTATTATTGTCATGTCGGGTAGTTTTAGGACCCACGAGCATGATTTTATGTGCCTTACATGTATTCCTAAATGTATGATTGAGTTGCTTACTATTCTTGAATTGTCATGAAGATATTAGGAAGTCATGATTTAATGTCATTACTTAAGTTCTTGTTTTCAAGTATAATCATTGTTAAATGTCGAATTTCTAATAATTCTGTGTATGTATATGAGCACCCGTGTCACATGTATGATTCGTGAGCGGGGTAGCCCTATCATTATTTAAACCGCGTCGCATGATCGATTCGCGAGCGGGGTAATAGATTCATCTATGGTTCGAGCCGTTCGACCATCGGCAGTGCAAATTTATTTTTGCGACGTTTTGGCCGTACGCTCCGGCATACTATGTGTTGTATATTTGACTGAGAGTCTTGTTGTTATTATATAAACTGCTTCATGTAAAAAGGGAAAGTAGTTCATTATATACTATTTCGATTTGACAGGTAAAAGTGAGTAAGTTGTAAATTTACATTTGATATTTCATGTCTTTGTGATTTCAGGACTGTTATCCCTGCTTAGTCTTATTTAGCCCTGTTATGTACTCATGGCCCTAGTAAGTATCACGTCTACTTCTCGTCTCTACTTCTTCGAGATTAGACGGGATACTCACTAGGTACATATTTGTTTATATGTACTCATGCTACACTTCTGTACTTAATTGTACAGGTTTTGAGGCAGGTGCATCTGGTTATCAGGCCGGAGCGCGATCTTGAGAGCATACTCGGTACTCGATTCTACGGTGAGTTGCTTCCCCCTTGGCAATCCTCATCAGCTCTTTGGAGTTGTCTTTTCCTATTTCTGTCCATTTCCTTCAGACAGTAGCACAGTATTTTATCTTATCTTGTATTTTCCACTAGCCCGCCCGTAGACTTGTGACACTAGGTCTTGGCACGTAGTAGATATTATATTTTGGCACTGTATACATGTTATCTACGGTCCTTTTGGTTGTGCTGATCTAAGTTGGCTAAGTTATACGTTTTCACCTTACGATGTTTAACCTTAAAAATTGGCAAGTTTTCAGAATAATATATCAAATAAGGTACTCTCGTTAGTAACACAAGTGTTGGCTTGCCTGACCCCGGCGTTGGGCGCCATCACGACCTGAGTTCGGATTTGGGTCGTGACAACATGGTATCAGAGCTCTAGGTTAACGTAGGTCTCACATGTCACGAGAAAACCAGGTAGAGTTCTGCGGATCGATACGGAGACGTCTGTATTTATCTTCGGGAGGCTATAGGGTGTTAAGAAATCTCTCTTTATTCATATTCTATCGTGCAGTCGATGGTTTACAAAAACTCATTCTTCTATTCTCTCACAGATGGTGAGGACGCGCGCATCCGATGTTCCATACCTGAGAGCGGCCGCTACCCCCGCCGTTAGAGGCCTTAGCAGAGGCCGCTACCCCAGGCTGCAGGTCAGATAGCAGCATTGCATCATACCCCGGGTACACTGCCCGTGGGTGGGGTCTAGCAAGTAGCAGTAGCACCAGAGCTCAGACCAGCTGCGGACGGCGAACTGCAGAAGTTATTGGATAGATGGGCTCGACTGCACCCTCCGGTTTTCGGGGGTGAGCGAGGTGAGGATGCACAGGTGCAGGGACAGACTGCACAACATGAGGATACTAGAGTCCCTAGTAAGTATCACGTCTACTTCTCGTCACTACTTCTTCGAGATTAGACGGGATACTCACCGGGTACATATTTGTTTATATGTACTCATGCTACACTTATGTACTTAATTTTACAGATTCTGAGGTAGGTGCATCTGGTTATCAGACCGGAGCACGATCTTGAGAGAGCATACTCGGTACTCGATTCTACGGTGAGTTGCTTCCCCCTTGGCGATCCTCATCAGCTCTTTGGAGTTGTCTTTTCCTATTTCTGTCCATTTCCTTCAGACAGTAGCACAGTATTTTATCTTATCTTGTATTTTCCACTAGCCCGCCCGTAGACTTGTGACACTAGGTCTTGGCACGTACTAGATATTATATTTTGGCACTGTATACATATTATCTACGGTCCTTTTGGTTGTGTTGATCTAAATTGGCTAAGTTATACGTTTTCACCTTACGATGTTTAACCTTAAAAATTGGCAAGGTTTCGGAATAATCTATCAAATAAGGTAATCTTGTTAGTAATACAAGTGTTGGCTTGCTGACCCCGGCATTGGGCGCCATCACGACCTGAGTTCGGATTTGGGTCGTGACACTAGGAGTGAAGGTCTTGATTGATAATGGATCCACTCATAGTTTTTTATACGCTCAAATTACACCTTAAAAATAGTGTAAAGCGATCGAAGTCAAATATAATAACCCAACAAGGTTGGGGTCGAATCCCACAGGGAATAGGCGTGAAAAGATTACTTTGGTAGTGTGATTCTTAACTTAAATCTTATTCCTATTCCGTTAATGTAACAAGAATATAGGAATTGATTGTGTAATGATTTAATTGTAGTGGTAACAAAGATGATTAATTAGAGTTGTAATTAATGTAATTAACTAAACCAAGGTTGTGTCCCCTTCAATGAAATGTAATGCTAATGGGTATTAATATGATATATTTCTAATGGAAGGCCCTTTAGATATGCAAATGATTTCTAAATGACTACCCAATATTTTTGCAATGAAGAGTAATCAATTAATGCCAAATAAAATTCACTTATCCCTAAGCGATTTTATTAAACAAGGTTTAAAGCCTTGAGTCTTTGATATTTACTCCTACCAATTCTAACTCATCTTTCCAAGCTAAGAAAGAATTAATGGCACTTGTTAATGTTTGAAACCACCAACAATAAATGAATAATGAGAAGTAAATAAATATCAACCAACCATTATATATATTCAATGTCAAATACCCAATAACATAACACCCATTTAGGGTCCACAACCTTAGTATTTAAAACAAGCCACTCATACTAAATGATAAAAAGATAAGAGTATTTAATGCCATGAATGCTTACAAAACACAAGAATCTTCACTTCTAACACTTCCAAAAAAGGAAGAATATTCCAAAGGTATGTTGTAGATCTAAAACTAGACAAGAATGATCCACAAAACCCAAATAAATCTATTTATAGTGGGCTAAAAATCGAGGCCAAAAAACGGACAAAAATACACTTTCAGGTCAGCTATGCGACCGCATACCCGTCGCAGAACAGGTATGCGGTTCGCATTCTTTATAGGGCCATCGCATACGTAAAACCCTAGTTTCCAGGTTCCCATCGCATTGTTTGGTCTGCGGCCCGCATTGATGAGATGCGACCGCAGAACTGCATCGCATTCTTGAGATGGCTTCAGGCATTGGTGGTTATGCAGTCAATTATGAGGCTGGTAGATGAGTTATGCGATCGCATAATGGACCGCAATTTTTCTCTTGAAATTGGCCAATCTTTCTGTTGAAGTCTGCGATCCAACTGGCCCATCTGCGGTACTTCCTTGTGCATTCTGCGATCGCATATTGCTCTTTCCCTCAGTTTTTAGCTTTTTTTAAAATCTCTTTTCCACGTTCTTGAGTGTTTAAGCCTCATGCACTACAAAACATCACAATTCCATAAGTATAAAGGGTAAATGCTCTTGAAAACAAGCTATAATCTAAGCAGTTTGACATTAAATGTGCCGCAATTCTCCGGCACATCAACACCCCCAACTTAAACTCTTGCTTGTCCTCAAGCAACAACAACGACTCTATCTTAACCTAGACTCCAAATACAAGACCGGAAACAGTAATGACCAAGGATAGTGTTAAGTGCCAGTCCCACAAGCATGCATTTTCATTTATTTACCCTTCATGAACAGTCACTGCTATTTACAAGGAACTAGTCAACTAGTGAACTTTGAGCCTCGACCAATTTGACAAAATGTTACTCTCAGCTGAGTGACTTGCATCCGACTTCAAGAACTCAACTACTGTCAAACTTCACAGTTCATGTGCCCTTACCAGAAAGAAAGAAGGTCCCAACTCACAATCTTTTCAATTACACCAACAAGGGACATATTTACCAAGACACTCACACTCACAAAGAGTTTCAAGTGTTACAACACATCATACCGTAGGCTTGCCCTTATTTTAATTCGTTGCTTCTCCAAGAACATTCAGTTGGAGATCCCATAAGGACTTTTTGGCTTATAATGTAGGCTTAGGGAAATGTTGGATAATTATTTGGGTGAGTGACTACGCCCTCCTTGAACACTACTCGCATTTTCCTTTCTCGTTGCACTTTGTTTCTTTTTCACTCCTCATAGCCTCCTTTGCATTTAGTTACCAACATAGAACTACTTGAATTACCTCACTAAATCTATTCAAAGCTCCCATATTTATTTACAGACATGTCTCTTTTTCTTTTCTTTTTCTCTTTATATATATATATATATATTTTTTCTTTTGGAGCTTGAATAATTTTCAAATGAATCTTTTGAGGTGTAAATTCTACGCTCACTGCACAACCCTACCAATCTCCACTTTGACACCAAACCTCCAACTTAGGCTTTTTGCCTCATTCTCAACGTTCAAGGAGGGACGGGTTCAAAAGAGGGAATTATTTTACAAAAGGGAAAGGTTTGTAATGAGGTGACCAAAGAAAGGGTTCAAGGCTCAAATGGGGTAACTAGTGATAGTATCTATACAATGGTGGCTCGAAAGGCTAGCGGGGTTTCCAAATAACACAAATAATGCCTAAGGTAATTTCTCCAACCAACCATAATTATCATCAGCATTGAAAAACCAACCGGGCAAGTTCTAGATGACATAGGTGAACACAAGAATTATTGATACAAAATCTAACACACATGGCACATGATTGTTTGGATCAACATAGTTTTAGCTCATGAGTCAAGGCTTGACAACTTTCAACTTTCATCATATTTACATGTATAATTCTAAGTACACATAGCGTCAAAAAGCGAGCCTCAAGTTCACACAATTGATTTCCTTTTCAACACAAAAAGATATATTTATTTATTTACTTTTTTTTTAAAGGAAGAGTGTAGATTATTTACAAACACACATGCTTGAGACTAGATACTTACACCAAAACCGGTCAATACATTTCATCCTAGTGTCATGGTTCTACTATTGCACCCTTGGAAAAGAACCCGGTGAAGAAAAACCAAAGGGAATTCATTGTTAACAACTAATGAGATACACTAATATCACAAAAAAGGTATGTGCACTATTTTCTCGACAACTTGGAGATCAAACACAAGTACAATAGTATCAAACACAAGTACAATAGTTTACTGATTATCCAAGTTGTCACAAAAGATACTCATATACAACTACCTTGCCACCACCCCCAACCGAACATCATGCATTGTCCCCAAGGCATAACAAATGTAAAACAGAGTAAGGGGCTCCCTGGGGCGCGCTAAGCACTACGGGAGTCAGTGGTTGATACGCTCAATTTACACCTTAAAAGAGTGCAAGTGATTGTTGTCAAATATAGTAACCCAACAAGGTTGGGGTCGAATCCCACAGAGAACAATATGAGGGAGATTAGGAATGCTAGAGAGTTATCACTTATCGCGCAATGCAAAATAATTAAGATTTTGGGTTTTTGATAATTGTTTATAGCTAAATGCGAAAATATAAACTAACCTAGAAAGCGAGTAAAATGATCAATGGCAACAAGAATGAATGCATCGGAAATTACACTCAAGTAACGATCCAATGTATTTCACGATTTTACAAATATGAGTGAGTTATGTTAATTAGTCACGAATAATATTTCTTAATTAGCTTTTCCCAAAGACTAACAAGACTTCCTAAATGAATTATTCCTACCCCAATTAGGAGATTAAGCACTTCCGGGTTTGGCTAAAAGTAGTTCAATCCTAT